>PVHP010022094.1:0-28733 GCA_004024765.1 Zapus hudsonius
CTTGGAACTGTTAGGAAGGGACAGGAAGTGAGTTACTTGTTCAAGGTCACACAGAGCTTCAGAGCGTCCTAAAACTCCAGCGTGGATCGTGTCACTTGCCGTGCTGTTTCAGGAGGTCTCCATTCCACTAACTTCCACAGCTTCCTTGAAACATCAGGGCTCTTCTGACCCCGTTTTAGCATGCATTATCCCTCCCCCCAGCATCTCTTTGGAGACTGAGCTTAGCTAAATGCCCCCATTAGCTAAATGCAGGCACTCACTCTAGCTTCCTTCCCCTGCTTCTGCCTCTGGAGTAACGGGGAATACAGGCCTACACCACCAGGTGTGCTCCAAGTTAGTCCTTTTGTAAACAGTTTTATTTCCCCCTTGTTGGATAGACTATTAACCTTCCTTGGTGGTTTTTTTCTCTGTTGTCATTTTTTTTCTGCCTGCCTTGTCCTATGAAGTTCAAAGCTTCTAGATGTTCCAGAAGGAACTGTATCTTATGTGGCTTCCATCTCCCTCCGTATCTTGAACAGTGTAAGCCTCCTTCACTTACTAGGAATTATTTCTTGATGACTGACTATGTGCTTGGCCCCGTTGAAGGTGTTAGGGATATAGCAGTAAAAAAACAGGGCTGGAGAGATGGCTCAGAGGTTAAAAGCGTTTTCTTGCAAAGCTGCTGGCCTGGGTTTGATTGCCCAGTGCCCACATAAAGCCAGGCACACAAAATTGTGCATGCATCGGAAGTTCATCTTTCTTTCTCTCTCTCTCTTTCTCTCCACCTTTCCCTCTCTCAAATAATTCTTTTCTCTCAGGTAGGTTTGAGCTAACCTAAAATTCACTATGTAGTCTTAGGCTTGCTTCCAACTCACAGCGATCCTCCTACCTCTGCCTCCCAAGGAGTGCTGGGATTAAAGGCATATGCCACCACACCAGCTGACTTTTTTTAATGTAAAATTAGGTCTTCACCACAAGACTAGGTGATTTTGTTAAAAGAACAGAATAAAATTTATTTACTCAGCTTCTCACAAATATGTTTTGAGTGTGTTGTGCCAAGGCTGCTTTTAAAAAGATAGGAAAAAGAGATGCCTGTGTGTGAAAGGCACATATTTTCATTTTAAGGAGAAGGCCCCTGTAGACTCGGCATGGTGATGCCTGCTTTTAATCCCAGCACTTGGGAAGTGGAGGCAGGAGGATTAGGAATTCAAGACCAATTTCAGCTACACAGTGAGAACACGTGTGTGTTCCTGTGAAGAAGGGAACACTTGCCAGAAGTCTGAATGGCTCAGAGAGAACATTTAGACAAGGGTGGCTGATGCCTGTAATTCTAGCTCTTGGGAAGCTGAGGCAAGAGGACTGTTGGAGGCTCAAGGCCACCCTGGGATCCAGAATGAGAACCTGTCTTAACCCTAAGAGAGAGGTGGCATTTGAGCTACAGGGGCTTGGGGTGGCGTTGCTTGTGCTGTGAGTCGTCTAGTTGGATCCCCCGCGACACAAGGTCCTGTGAGGACCAGATGCAAAAGAGCCTTCAGGGTAGCAGGCTTGTGGCAGACAGGTTTGTGATGCTGCCTGGCTCCTCGCCTTCCTGAGAGCTGAGCTGGTGCAGGGTGTGAGCTGCCGGAGGTCTCGAGACTCCGGCCCTTTGGTGCCCTGCACAGTAGTCACCTAGAGAATTTGGAGCAGGGAAGTAGCCAGGTGGTAGTGAGCACAGTTGACCCAACCTTGCCTCTCTCAGTCTACTTCCAGAGCGCCTGGGTCTTTGCAGTTAAGCAGGTATCCCAGTGAGGACTGGAACAGATAGGTGACTGAACCATGTTCTGTGCATGTGCACATATCACATGGGTGTTGTGTGTGATTGTGTTCTCCCATCTTCCCAGATGTGATCCCCCAGGCCTGGCCCCTAGGGTGCTTATTCAGAAGTTGGTCTCATGATTGATTTAGAGGCGGGCTCACTGTGTAGCAGGCTGTCCTTGAGCTCAGGATCCTCCGGCCTTGACCTCCTCAGTGTTGTGATTATAGCCACATGCTAGCTCGCCTGGCTTTGCTCTTGTGTTTTGAGGTGTTGGTGATTCATGTTCTAGCTTGGGAGGAGACTCAGGAGGCTCAGGAGTTCAAGGGCAGCTTTAGCGACATAGCAAGTTCAAAGCCGGGCTGTACTCCATGAGACATGGTCTCAGAAACTCAAGAAAGAAAGGGGAAAATAGAAAAGCCCACAGGGGCTTTTCACAATTCAGGCTGTAGAGAGTGACTGTTCTCTGGCCCATATGCAGTTTCTTTAACCTTTGCTTTATTTATTTACTAAAAATCCAGTCATCACCCATGGGTTAAACACCAACCCATGCACCACTGCACCACTCCAGTCCTGTTCCTGCCCTGCCTCTTTCCACCCCTCTACCAGAGGGACCAGAGCACCAGCCGAAGCCCAGTCAGGTTTGGCTTCTTCTTCATCCATTTCAAGCTTGCTTGTGGTTCCTCGTCCCTTGCAGAGTTTGGAGCCCCTTCCGTCCAGTGGGCCTGACTTCGGAGCATTAGGAGAAGAAGCGGAATTTGTGGAAGTTGAACCTGAAGCTAAACAGGAAATTCTGGAAAACAAAGATGTGAGTTTTCTGCGGAAGACCTTGTTAACAGCCCCTGGGGAGAGGTAAAGGAGTTAACCTGTCACCTGCTGCCAGGAGAGATGGATTTCTAGGACCATAGCTCCTAGTGTCTTGAGTAGATTTCTGGGACAATTATTTATATGGGCAGTTTAAACAAACATATTTTTGTGTTTCTTTTATTAAAAAAAAGTTATCTGGGCATGATGGCACACATCTTGTAATCTCAGCACTTGGGAGGCAGAGATAAGAGGATCGCAGTGAGTTCCAGGTCAGCCTTGGCTAGAGCAATACCTTACTTTGAAAAAACAAAAACAAACAAACAAAAAATAAGTTTTTTCAGGGTTGGGAAGACGGCTCAGCAGTTAAAGGTACCTGTGCAGATTAATCCCCTAGCAATGGCAAGAAGCCCTAGCATACCCATACTCAACTCATTTTCTCTCTCTCTCTCTCTCTCTCTCTCTCTCTTTCTTTCTTTCTATAAATAAAATAAAAATTAAGTTTTTTAAAGATAGGCAAATTAGGCTTAATTTTATACTATTTATATATGTGAGTATATGTATACACATATACACACTTTTTTTTTCTTTTGTAGTGCTGGGATTGAACCTCAGACCTCATGCATTTGGGGTGTGCGCTCTACCACTGAGCTATAGTCATATAGGGTCAGCCCATGTTAGGGCCTTGCTGCCTGATGGGGTACGGGGATACAGGACATACATGGTCCTGGATCTTCTGGCTGGAGGGACCAGAGCTCTGCATGGGCAGTGTAGACCTGGCACATGATTGGATAAAGTCCAGGAGTAAGTCCAGGGTCACCACACTTGAATGACCTTGACATTAGTTCCAGATGCCTGTCTTCACCTAGCTGTGTCATGTCCTCATGTCACCTTTAGGTGGTGGTTCAGCACGTTCATTTTGATGGTCTCGGAAGGACTAAAGATGACATCATCATTTGTGAAATTGGAGAGGTCTTTAAGGCCAAAAACCTCATTGAGGTAAGCTCCATCTATGCTCGACCTCTTTCTACTTCCTTCTAAGCACTGGAAACCAAAGTACTGAGCTCTGACCCCAGAGGGCTCTCGGTTCCAGGGTGCCCTGCTGCTTACTCATGCTGGCTCTTGTCTCGACCTCCTCTCACCCTGGGAAGAAGCGTCTGTTTGTGGACAGTCTCCTTTCTGCACCACACCCTCACCCTCTACTTGCCTGTGGGCTCCTCCTTCCTTTCTGCCCTTGGACCATACTAGACATGCCTGGCAGAGGTTACCAACAATGGTGTCCTTGTGGCCAGGTCCAGCTGGCTCCTCTCCCTCCTGCTCTCACTGACCTCTGAGCAGTGGTTGGCACTATGCACTGCTCTACTCCCAACACAAAGTTCAGATTCTTGAAAGACTCGGCTAAATAAAGGTGAAAGCAGTCACAAGCACATGGTAGAGAATGAACTGAGATGAGAATAGACGTTTCCCTACTGCTGCCCCCCTGCTCACCCACTGTGGGTGGCAATCAGGTCCTTCCTATTCTTCCAGGCACATCTTCATTCAGATGAACCCAGGAAGCCTGGGAATACTAAGCCCATTCTGCATGCGTTTCTGTCATCATAAATGAAGGCCATCTGCTGGCTGCGTAGCACCTCACCTCACTCTAGGCCCTTTGATCGTTTATTATCAGCATGTCTCTGTTTGGGGGTGTTCAGTTGGTGGAGACTTTCGTTTTCATAAACATTCAGCATGTTTGTTTGAGTACCCAGGACAGTCTCTCTGCCAGGTAGATCTCTAGAAGTGGGGCTACTGGGCCAAACTAACACATGTCACCCTAGTGCTTTCTAAGAAAATCACACCGCTTGTTCCCCATGCCCTTCAACAGGACATGAAAAGGTCTGCTTTCCAGAGTGAAGTGTGAATGACACTTTCTAAGTTCCTGTCACCCTGTAACAAATGCTTTTATTATTTTAGTGGTGAGTGAGATCAAGCATTTTTATGCCATTTTCTCTCATTGTTTTATTTTCTCTCCTCCCTCTTTTCTCTTTCTCTCTTTCTAGACAGTCTCACTGTGCAGACCAAGCTGGCTGCTAACTCATCTGCCTCAGCCTCCCAGCTGTGCCACCACACCCAGTTTCTGTCCTATGTATTGCCTATTAGTATCTGCTTTCCTGTGGGCTGTTAGTATACAGGAGCTCTTTGTCACCTGTATTGAATGTATTGTAACCACATTGTTAGTTCTCTTTATTGCTTCTTTCTCCTTCCTGGGATCTCAGTCAAGGTCATGTTGTATCCCCGACATCAGCAGTGTCTCTTGGGATCATCTCAGTGCTGCTTGCACCCTCCCAGGGCCTTGCTCACATTCCTGATTGAGAGCACAAGCTCTCTTTCCAGCCAGTTCCTCCTTGCTCAGCCCTGACTGTACCTGCCTACTAAACCTTCCCCCACGACATTGCCCCCAACTTTTCCAGTTCTGTAACTAAAATCTGATGTCACTGTCGTACACACACACACACACACACACACACACACACACACACACACACACACACACACACACACCCTCACTGCTCTCTGCCAGTCTTTCCATCTCTCTCGACTTCTCTGACAGCAGAGCTTCCTCCTCATCTGCTCGGAGTAACTAAACTACTGGTCTCGGCCTGTACTGGTGAGCTGGCTGTGGAGCCTGCCCTCCACCCCCACAACACTAGACTGGACCAGCCTACATCCCAGTTCCTGGGTCTGCTGCAAGAGCCCACCTGCTTCCTGTCTGGTCTCCCCCCTTCTGAGCAGGATGAGGATTATTCCATGAGACCAGGACTTCTCATGGATGCTGACCCTGCCTCTTGCCTGAAGGGAATTCTCCAGTGAACTCCTTCACCCCAGGGTGAAGACTCACTTCCTGGGCACTCCCCCATTTCTTCCAAAATGGAAAGACTGCTGTTGATCTTGAAGAGAGGGGAAAGTAGACCATGTTAGGAGCAGTTTAGACAATGCAAGGACCTGCCTGCATGCACGCATGCACACCACTCTTTCACCAGAGGAAAGCACTGTTCATGCGCTCACGTGGACAGCAGGCAGTGCTGTGCTCTGGGTTGGCTGGGTCTGCACTTTCCAAAAGGGCCGTTTCTGCTCATGGCCTGGCTAGTGCTGGGAGTGTCCTTGCTCAGGGGTCAGCAACTCAGTGCACACACCAACCTGCTCATATGCCACTTGTGTTTTGTGTATTAGAAGAATTCGTTTTTCCCTCTTACAGGTCATGCGGAAATCTCATGAAGCCCGGGAAAAACTGCTTCGTCTGGGTATTTTTCGGCAAGTGGATGTTTTGATTGACACGTGTCAAGGTATGTGTTATGAATGAGATTCCCAGGGTCACAGAAGGGCTGTGTGGTTAGATGTGGAGAGCACCTGGGGGTTTCTCGGGATCACAGGAGTGAGCAGTCTTGGGGCAAGGGTTGAGTAGAACAGTGAGCTGCTGTCCTGTGTCTTGTTAGAAATGCAATCGAGAGCCAACACTCTGTGATGGATGGGCAGGTGGTCGGGGCCTGGTGTAAAGGTGGGGCCCATTGGATAAGTGAAAGAGAAGAGAGCTCCATGCCCCCCAAGTGACAGAAATGGGAGTGCTGGGGACACGCCACCTATTATTTTCAGTTATATTTGAGTCCATGAAACTGGGGCTCTGAGAGGTTTAATTAACTTGTTCTGGGTCTAACATTGAGTTCCAGCGCTCAGGCCTGGCCCACCTCTCAGAGATGCTGTTCTTGGCGTCCAGTCTTGTTTCTCCGCTCTCCCTGTAAACATGCCCTATGCTGGGCAGCTGCCCTCCTCAGTAGAAAACGACCTGCAGTGGAGGTTTGCAGAGGATGGGCAGCTCTGCATGCTGCAGACATGTCATGTACATGCCACGTAGACAGTGACCCTGTGTGAACTGTGATCTTGGGGTATGATAACATGTGAGTGTGGGCTTGTCAGTTCTGATGCATGTCCACGTAACAGTGAGAGACATGTGTCAGGGTGGTGAGGGTTGATGGGAACTCTTTCTGTTCTTACACCTAACCCAGCTCTGAAAAATGAAGGCTAATTAAAATGTAGAGTGGCCAAGACTGCCCTGTGCTTCCTGAGCCTGAGCCTGTGAAAGCCAGAGCTCAGGAGTCCATAAGTCCTGGAGCTGCTCAGGTGGCCTGCAGGCTGCCTAGCATGTGCCCTTGGTTGAAGGCAGGAGCTGTCCTTCCCATGAGAGGCCCTGGGGAGCTCAGCCACTCCCTAGAGACACACCCCTAGCCCAGATGGATTGTGAGGGACCTACTCCTAACTTGGGCACTGCTTACTCTCTGGCTGCAGGAAGGAGAGCTGGGCCTCTGTAGTTACACTGCTTGTTTCTTTGTGGGTTACTTAACGTCCTTGTCATCTGAGTCCTTCAGGCTCAGGCTGTAACGTCATTTTCTTCTGGGAGAGCACATGCCTTAGCAAAGCCTGTGCTTCCTGGGATACTGCTGCTTGTAGCCACCTTCTGGAGCAAAGGTTACGGCCTGGGACGCATCCCGGCCCAGACACCGGAAGTCAGCTTGGTGTAGAGTGCGCTTTGGTTTTGTGCAGGAGTGTTATTAAGCTGTAGGATAGATGGCATAGTTCCAAAGGAGATTATAAAATAAAACGAGTCTTCACATTGCTTTCTGTCTTTCTTAGCAGTAGGACCTAAAGTAAAGGTCATTCCAGCTTTCGGAATGTTTAGTACTTTGATTTCCACAGGTGATGACGCCCTTCCAAACGGGCTGGATGTTACCTTTGAAGTGACTGAGCTGAGGAGATTGACGGGCAGTTATAACACCATGGTTGGAAACAACGAAGGCAGTATGGTATGGGGCAGGCACCGTCTTTCTTAGATGAGAGCTTTGCGTATGAGCAGCGCTTCTGAACTTGCTCATCTCATGCACCTGCTCTGTGGTGACTGGTGGTAGTTTGACCTCCCTGGAATTGGAGGAGGTAGATTTGGGGTCATTTGATACCAATTAGGGTTGATATGGCAAATGTTGCTATTAATAGCCTCTTGTTTAGATTCCTTCGTGTTCAAAATGTGGGTGAGGGTGACTGTCCCCAAGCTTCTCAGGTGGTAGTGCTACCTTCCTGTCTGTCACCTGGCCGGGTCTGCACTGGTACTGTGTTTGCGCCAGCCCTGCCTCTAGCTTGTCTTTGTTAAAAGTTGCCATTCCTTCCATGTGGACCTCTGCTTTTCTTCTCACTTAGGTACTTGGCCTCAAGCTCCCCAATCTTCTAGGACGCGCAGAAAAAGTGACTTTTCAGTTTTCCTATGGAACCAAAGAAACTTCCTATGGCCTGTCCTTCTTCAAACCACAGCCTGGAAACTTCGAGAGAAAGTAGGAAGCCAAACAGATCCTTGAGCTCAGTGGCCTGTTTCGAAGTTAAAGTAGATGGCTTGAGTGTGAAAAGAGAGCTGGCAGTCGGCACCCCTCCCTCTGCGGCCACTGTCCTGAGGACAAGCCCCAGTGTAGTCCTAATCAGACCTGTTGTGACATGTGCACTTTGCCCGTGGCCTTGGCGTTTACAGCTCTGTCCCCTTGTCTCCTAGTTTCTCTGTAAACCTTTATAAAGTTACCGGCCAGTTCCCGTGGAGCTCACTTCGGGAGACAGACCGAGGATTGTCCGCCGAGTACAGTGTGAGTACCTGTAGGTGGTTGCATGTGTGTGGGCAGACAGGGCCCTCTCACTGATTCTAGAGAGCGAAGGCGAGCAGAGCAGACCCTCGCTCACTGCAGGCTTTCTCCTGGCCTTCCGCTTGTCTCGGGTGAAGGAGGCTTATGTCCATGATGCTTAGATGCCTTCTAGGTCTATGGCCAAACCACCCCGACGGCACCTGAGCCTGGTGCTGCCCACAGTTGGCCACACAAGCCATCACACTTAGGAAGAGGAGAAAATGAAGGCCAGGTTCAGTTCCTGGAGATATGCCACACGTGCTCTGCAAGCAGGCTGTGGAATCCTGGAGCTTGTGGAGGCGCGCAGGTGTTCTGCAGGCTCGTGTGGACCTGTGTGCCTGAGTGCTCAGATTTCCACTTCTTCCTCACTCAGCTGTCAGCCACTTGCAGTCTGAGTGGGGCTGCTAGTGGTTGAGTACCCCGCTTTCACTGTCCTTTTCCTTGCTCCTTGTATCTTTTCCCTGGCCTTTCAGTTAGTAGACTCTCCTGAGAAAAGTCCAAACCCCTTGTTGCCCACTTGAACGGTAGAAAGAAAACCTTGGCTGTGGGCAGTGCTGTTGGAGGGAAAGGGACGTGGAGCTTGCCAGCCCCCAGGGAACTGAGCTCACTGCTTGTCATGTCCTCAGGCCGCCCTTGGGTGCTCCTGGTGACTGAGAGACAGCCGTGTGTCTCCTGGTGTTTCGCTTGCCTGTGAGGAAGGAAGCCATGCCTCTCCTGAAGTGTCGGGAGAAGGCCTGAGTGCTGGGCCTCTGCAGGAGTGACCAGTGAGCCTGTTCCTGTCTCTGAGCCTTCTCTAGGCCCCTCAGGCCTTCCCAGGGCCTGTGGGTGCTAAAGTGGGCACCCAGTCCTCACTCTCCAAGGCCAGGCTGTGTTCTGGGCCTTCCTCATACCAGGTGCCCTTGTAATTCATGTGGGCCAGAGGGCCACAGAGCCATGCCCCAGCGTGAGATGGTGTCTGGGGACTTGAGGAAGCTAGCATACAACACTGTTCAGGGTTCCAAGAGAAGAGGGTTGTTTCTGAGGTAGACGTCTGAGACAGGCTGTCTTGGCAGCTGGGACAGTGTCAGGCTGAGAAGCAGGTCCCCATCCCTCCCGTGGAGCTCAGGTTTCAGCCTCTGGCTACAGGAAGGATGCCCACAATACCATGTGACCTGGTCTTGTTGCTCAGGGTGGGTGCCATCCAGATGACAGGTCACTAGGCCTCTCTTCAGATGAGTGGGTGGGTGGGTGTGTCTCTGAAGAGAGACAGGCACCTGCTGTTCCACCGTGGCCTCCAGCTATGCGAGGCAGCCCTGTTTCTTCACCTGTGGCTTGGAGTAGCTTCTTTGGTTCAGTCCATAGCTTACCCTCTCTTCCTTGGCTTCCTGCTCTGCTCTTCCTGAATTCACTGTTCGTCCTTCATTTCAGGTTACTTACTTTGGGGTGAGGCTGGGCATGGCAGTGGTAGAACACTTAGCTGGCATGTACTAGGACCTGGCTTCCACCCAGCCCTGAAGAAGAAGCTCTCTTTAATGGGAAATTGCTTGCCATGTTCCAAGAAATACTTCGCAACAGCGGGTCAGGACATGTGATACGGGTCTCATTCCCGTGTGTGCCTTTGCAGTTTCCCATATGGAAGACCAGCCACACCGTGAAGTGGGAGGGCGTGTGGCGGGAGCTGGGCTGTCTCTCGAGGACTGCATCATTCGCTGTGCGGAAGGAAAGCGGACACTCTCTGAAATCATCTCTCTCAGTAAGGACCCTTCTCTTTTCGTGAAGAATTTTGTTGACAGGCATGCTGCCTGTCGGGAATGCAGTCTCGGCAACATGAAGTTGACAGAAGTGTCACAGAGGTCAGGGGCCTCTGGCTTTCTGAGTTCATCATCCACTGCCTCATGTTATGTTTTTTTAAATCACACCAGTGCTGACAAGGAAAGTGTGTGTTTAAGGACCATCTTCTAGAAACCATTAGACAGCTGGTGAGCTGACTGAGGTTGTACTGCTGCTTGAGGGCATGAAGCCCAGCGATGGGGATGGACTCCCCTGTAGCAGTGTGCAGCAGGGCCCTCGTCATTGGGCGGAGCACTGATCACGCTTGTTTCTTTCAGCATGCCATGGTCATTGACTCTCGGAATTCCTCCATCTTGCCAAGAAAAGGGGCCTTGCTGAAAGTCAACCAGGTAGCGTTTTCGCTGTCCCCTCTGCTGGGACAGGGAGCCAGTGGGGTCTCCATGGTGATCATAGGATCTCTCCAGCCCCACAGGTCCATGGTCTTGCCTTAGTGCTTTTCCACCTCTGTCTTTCATCTGCAGCCATTAAGACATGGCTTCTAGGAGGCAGAATGCTGTTGCCTCATAAAAGCCCAAGCAGTATCACCATGATCACAGAAGTGTGACTTGTCTCTCTGCCCCATGTGACCTGCAGTTCTCCCCTCAGGAGCTGGCGGGCTACACCGGTGGGGACGTGAGCTTCCTCAAGGAAGACTTCGAGCTTCAGCTGAATAAGCAGCTTTTGTTGGATTCGGTGAGTCTGTGGCCAACACCGCTGCCTGCCTGCCAGCGTGGTCACCCTTCGCTTCAGGACCCTGCTGGGAGGCCAGAGTCTGAGAGACCAGAGCACCCAGTGCAGCCAGAGCTATCTGGCTTTAAATGGAGGGCTTGATGACCCCTCCAGCCAGTGACCTTCCTCCTGAAGTCTGGGCTGCCATTTCATTCACTTCAGTGCTCTCTGTGCTATCCTACTTGGCCCCTGGCTGCTCTGCTCCTCACTCTCAAGACCCCCCCAGAGTTGTGCCTCTCCCTTCCTCTCCTCCCTCCAGCCAAGCTGCTGGTCTTTATTAGCCACTGCCCAAAGACCTGGGCTCTCTTCCTCCCAGACCCTTGTCCTTGCTGCATCTTCTGCTGTTGTCACTCCTCCTCATCACCAGTTTTCTCAGCCCCTCTTGCTCCAGGCTCTTAGGTGTTTGGCACAGGCATGTCTCCTGCAGCCTCACCTCCCAGTCTGGGTGTGAAGGTGGAGAGCTTCACCCTGTTTATCTCATGCTAACACCTGTCAACCCACCCACCTTTCCACCTACTCACCTACCCTCTACCCACCTACTTGCCCATCCCTCCCACCCACAGACCACCCACATACCTACCCTGTCCACCCATTTTTCCACCAACCTACCTCCTACCCACCCACCCACCCATAGTAACCATCCATCCACCCAACATAAACCTGTATGTATGCTGGCTGCCAGGCAGTGGCCAGGGCTGATAGCAAAGGCGAGACCAGGGGAGAAAGCACAGGTGGAAAGGAGCAGTGGATGAGGGTCAAGAGGGGCAGTGACTGACCATCAGAGGGAAGGGCCAGTACAGGGTGGCACTTCAGTGGAGAGCCAGTGGCTTCGAGATGATGTCAGCATGTAGGGAGGACCAGGGTGGTCACTCGCTTCTCAGTGGTGAGGGAGACTGGGGAAGTTCACAGACCACTTCTCTGTAAACCTGAGGCCACTCCAAAAGAAAATGCTTACTTTAAAAATGCTTACTTTAAAAATACTGGGGACAGCGAAAACAGTGACGGGGCGGAAAGAACTGGCAAATACAACAGAATAACTCCTCCAAGGAGCCTGAAAGTGGGGCTGGGGAAAGGAAGAGCGGGGCAGGGGTTTGGATCTGGCAGGATGGGAGTTGTGACCCTGTCTGCACAAGGAGAGGAGACCTCGGGACAGAACCCTTCAGGGCTGGCAGGAAGTGGAGGAGGGGCTGCCTGGTGTCAGGAGCCTGCCTGCTGGTAGGGCAGGCTGGCATCCTCTGAGGGGTCTTGAGGTTTCTGGAAGCAGAAGCCAGGCCTCAGCCAAGAGGGAGGCGGCCAGGAGGGAAAACCAAGAGTGGAAGGAGGGCATCTGCATCAGTAGGCGAGTCGAGGGCAGGGCAGAGATTGATCAGGGACTTGTAGGTACGCAAGAGTTGGGCAGGGTGGTGCCTGCAGCTGCAGGGCCCCGTGCTAATAACACAGAATGTTATTTGTGGTCCTGTGTTGCATCCCCAAAACTAGATTTAGTTAAATTTTTCCAAGTAGACTGCAGATTCTCCTTCACTTACGATGGAGTTGTGTCCTGATAAACCCATTGTATGTTGAAAAGTCGTAAATGGGTTAACTGCCCAAATTCCATAGTGTGGCCAGGCTCTACTTCCACTAGCCTGAGAGGCCATCTACTGCCAGGCTGACGTGTAAGAAAGCACTGTGCTGACCAGGGGTGTGCAGTGTGTCTATCGCACCATTGTGAAGTCCAGAGAGCTTATCCCACCATTGCCAGCCAGGGACTGTGTCTGTGCCATGCGCCTGCCGTGTCCCTCGTTACACTCTCCATCTGTTGATGCTTCTGAAAAAGAAAGACCTAGCAACTTGTAGAGGGGATCCCGGATGAGCAGTAGTGTGGGCCCTTCTCTGTCTGATACCACGTAGGCCTGGCATGGATGAGCCCATCGCCAGCCTCGAGGTTGGCATGGACTGAGTGGGCTGTGGATGGTTACATGCTTTGAAGATTGTGCCACTGAGCTCACCTTAGCAACTGCCCTTCACTGGATGCAGCGGTGGGGCTGTCCCGAGGGTGAACTGGACATGTCTGTAGTGTGTGGTTTTAGGGACACTGAAGCCCACACCATATTCCATACTGAGTGTGTGTGCTTGAGGCCAAGTCAGAGGTCAGAGCAGATGCAAGACTGTGTCTGGGGTCCCAGGCCCCCTCACCTGCCAGGCTAAGTTTGCCCCCAGGCATCGCTTCTCACATCTGAGAAGACCCTCTCATGAGTCAGAGGAAACCACCCCCTGCTGCACATCTGTGTGGCCTTGTTGACTTGAAGTTGGCCCTGAGTGTTTTCACCTCAGCCAGATGGTTCCCCCTGTTGCTCCAGTGCCATGGGGTGGAGGTGGGTGTGGGGGCAGCATCTGTCTGCTGATGCTCACTGGGATAAAGGGAACAATGTGCTTACCTTTGAACAGGTGTTCTCCGCCTCGCTCTGGGGTGGAATGTTGGTGCCCATTGGTGATAAACCCTCCAGCATTGCTGATAGGTGAGTACCAGTCAGTGGGCACAGACTTTCCCATGACAACTTTTTATTATATGTTGGGTTTCTTAAGGATACTCAAGTATTTTTACTAAGGAGAGCAGTACCCTGCACCTCAGCTTCCTCACTTGGGAGCGGTACCCTGCACCTCAGCTTCCTCACTCAGGAGAGCGGTACCCTGCACTTCAGTGTCCTCACTCATGAGAGAAAGCTGGCATTGCTCTTCCTATACTACTGAATGTATAGCTCTTTCTTCCTTGCTAGAGCAGGTATGCCTGTGAGAGAGAGGCCTGGTTGGGAAGGACAGCCCATCCCTCTATTACGCACAGGCCTCCCATCTCTCCCCCGTGTATCTTTGTATCTGTGTTGCATACAGTTCTCCAGTGTTTGTAGCATCCTGGTTCAGATTAGGGAGCTCTTTTTGGGATTCACTGGTAAATGTCCTGCCGTGTGAAGGTGATTGACATCTTAAACAGCTGTGTGTCACGTGCTCTTGCCTCTGACCTGTGCCCATGTGCCATAGGTTCTACCTGGGAGGACCCACGAGTGTCCGAGGATTCAGCATGCACAGCATCGGGCCCCAGAGTGAAGGTCAGTGCTCATCCCCGCACGATGCCACCCAGGTCCTCGCACATCTGGAGACGGAGCCATGTGTCTGCTGGCTTTAATTGCAGGAGCAGTTAATATTAACAGTCATTAGCACCTGACCAAATTTATCATACAGTAGGCATTTAATATTTGTTGAATGGATTCTAGAACAAGAAAACAGTTGTGAGCAAGGAGCATTTTAACATCACCTTCAATCCTACTCAGAGAAGAGCAGGCGTTTTTTTCCTCACTTCAGACTCAACGCATCTCAACTGGTGATTTTGTTGTTTATACACTGATTTTTAACTTGCAATACTCACTTGTAAAGAGACAGCAGTATCTTTTTCTTCTCTTTTTTTAGTGACGTAATGTGTCACTCTGGCCCCAGGCTGACCTCGAACTCACAACAATCCTCCTACCTCAGCCTCCATACCTGGCTTCTTTTTCATGTTTAATGCCTGCATGTTTCATCTGTGTGTGTGTGTGTGTGTGTGTGTGTGTGTGTGTGTGTGTGTGTGTATATATATTTTTTTTTTCCTTTTGAGATGGGGCTTCATGTATCCCAGGTTAGCCTGAAGCTCCCTGTATAACCCAGGATGACCTCAGATTCTTCCTCCTCCTCACCACCATGCTCCATTTATGCAGTGCTGGGGATTGAACCCAAGACCCTGTGCATGCTGGGCAAGCAGTCTACCAGTTGAGCTGTACCCTCAGCCCCCAATAATAGTTTTTAACTAATGGCCTTTAATTTTTAGAGCAGAAAATACAAGTTCCTTTTTATCCCACTCCATACCTTCCTCTGATACACCCTTTATATGTTGGTGTGTTTGTGACGATGGGTAAGCTCGTGGTGACCCATCACTGACACAAATCCCTCGTTAGGACTTGGAGAGTGACGTATTCTGTTCCCCTTTCTAAAAGACTCTGTGGTTGGCATGTTCATCCATCTATCCTTCCCAGTGGACTGGTGACTACCAAGATCTCAGACTGTCTCTCATAGAGTTGGAATCACTGTGCTGTCCTTCCAGACTGGTGTATGTTGAGTGATGTGTATTTAAGTGCTCCTCCATGTCTTGAGGTGGGGGCTTGGGAGCACCATTGTTTGGTGCTGAGTGATAATTACTGTCTGCATGTCCTATAGTTTGTTTGCCCATCACCTGCCCAAGGGCATCTGGTCTTTCCCAGTGTTCAGCAGTTGTGAGTAGAGTGAGTAGACACTCTTGCAGGTTTAGTGCAGGCTTAAGCTTTCATGACAGTTGAGTGAACACTAAAGAGCACAGGTGCATGTCAGGGTCAAAGCTTATTGACCTTTCTAAGAAACCATCAGACTGCCTTCCAGGTGGCCTGTAACACATGCAGTGGGTGCCGTGTCACTTTTAGTGGCTGCACACTGTGTTTTACTGACATGGAACAAGTTGTTAGAAACTGGACCCTGGGTTTGGATGTTCAGGGTTCGGGGCTGTGATGCTCATGGAGCCGTGTCCCTGGCTCTCCAGTGAGTCTGCTCTTCTAGCTCTGCTGTCCTGGGAAGCTGCACTGAGGGCTTTCAGGGATGTGACTCTGGGAAGGAGCCTGTCACACCTGCTCCCACAGGGGTCAGCGGGTCTGGAGCTCTCACACCTGAGCCCGTCCGTCACACTTGCTCCCACAGGGGGACAGCGCTCCTGGAGCTCTCTCACACCTGCCTCTTAGACGCCTTGCTGTGTATCATGAGAACCTCACACGGAAGTGGTTGGCTATCGTCCCAGTTTTCTTAGCTTTTAAGTCTTTGTGTTGCTTCCATTGTTAGAAGATACGGAGGGCCACTTCTCATCTGTCTCTTGTGTCTACCAGAGTGTCAGTTTTAGAAAAGCAACCATTTTCAGAGTTTGTTATTATTATTATTATTATTATTATTAAGAGCAAGTTGATACATTGGCTGTAGGGAAGTCTGGAGGTGTCCCACTGCCTGGGAAATAGCATGCAGTGACAGTCTGCTTGTCACCTGTAGGTAATCAGGAGGATGTAGGCACAGGTGGAAATTGCCATGACTTTTTTAAGAGCAGTTTGATGTGTTAAGAGCCTTCAGAAATGATGTTATCAAGGACTGGAGGTGTAGCTCAGTAGTAGAGTGCTTGCTTAGCACAATCCAGCACTACTCACACGTGAGAGCATCGTCATTAAGCATATTTAAAGGTGCCAGGAAGATGGCAAAGTCAATTCCCAAACCACCCACAGAAGCTGGGTGCAAAAAGTAGTGTGAATACCTGGTTTATTTGCAGTTGAAAGAGGCACTCGCACCCCTCCCCACACATACATACCTATAAATAAATAGTAGCCCCATGCTGGAAAATAGAGACCGAGGTGTCTGTCAGGAGTAGACTGGACACATAGCTAGTGATGCTCTCACACAGCTCATGACGGCCTGGGTCATCCTTTGGAACCTGTAAAAGGAAGGGAAGAGAAGCCAAGCCGAGGGCTGCTGCCGTTGGACTGGGAATATCTCCATCCAGACAGGCAGCATGACGCTTAGAGCCCAGCTCACTACAGGGTGGGGTGGGGCTAGAAGGACAGTTTACAATGCCATGTGCGGACAGAGGAGCCGTGCTCCTAGAGAGACGGATCCTCAGAGAAAGTGCTCAGAGTACATTAGACTGACAACAAACAGGGCTGAAAAGCTAATATATAAAAATAGCCACATTTATTTAATTATACAGCATGATTCAGTGGGAGAAATAGCAACGGGATGTCAGCTGGTTGCTGAGAGGTAGAAATTAAAGATCCTTACATTTTCTACCGTGAGTGTGTTTTCTGATCAGAATAAGTTACTAAGAAAAGAGAGGGTCAGATTCTGGGAGGCAGACAAAGCTGTCTCCTGCTTTGTCCGCAGCTTTTTGTGTCCTTCGCTTCAATATTGTAAGGCATCGAGTGGTGTCAGCATCTCTGAATGACAGGTGACTGGGCCTGGAGCTTGGTCTTGGAGGCATACAGCATCGGACTTCTTGTGGCTTTAGTGTCCCCACAGCGTAAGGACGGGCATTTTTTCTAAGCAGTGGTGCAAATGTCTGCTGCAAGTGTGGCTCGCAAATTTTGGCAAAAGTAACCTTTGTCCAAAAGTCAACAACCCCAGCAGTTCTGAGCCCTGAGAAGCAGAAGCAGCCCCTTCTCTGTAGGTTCTCTCCAGGGACGCTGTCTGCTGTAGTCTTGACAGGTATCAGATCATGCGTCTCATGTGGCCTCTGTGGTGGTTCTTGAGAGTCACTGGCCTGTGAGTAGACCACAGCCCCCACATTAATGCCGTAATGGTAGGTTCAAAGCCATTCTAAACAGAGTGCTGGCTCATGCCTTTAAAGGTGTAGGAGGATCACCGTGAGTTCAAGACCAACCTGGGATTACAGACTGAGTTCCAGGTTAGCCTGGGCTACAGTGTGATCCTACCTTGGGAAAAAAAATTCTAAAAAGTTCACTTTCACATACATATACATGCACACGTTCCATATTAGGCACGTCAAAATTCAATAAGTTAAAGAAGCAAAAATGAAGCCGCCACTTTGCTGTTTTCAGGAATTCTGGGAACAGGTTAAGTTTGGCCCCATTCTGTTTTAGACACAAAAACAGTCACCTAATTTAGAGTACACTTACATAAATGATCGTAAGTTTACAAACAACTAGTCAGCTAGGATTTGCCATGGGGGGATAGGGAAGATGGCCAGCTTTGTTCTTGAAGGACTTGGGCTTCTGTTGTGGTTAAGTCAGTGAGGAGGAAGCCAGGAGTGAAGGAAGGGTTCTAAAGACGGGGTCACTGCTTCAGGAGCTGTGCTTATGAACGATGTTACAGGGATCTGATGTACTGGACTCCACACTGTTTGTGTTCTGCACCCCTCTTTAGGAGACTACCTGGGTGGAGAGGCATACTGGGCCGGTGGCCTACACCTGTACACCCCACTGCCCTTCCGGCCGGGCCAGGGTGGCTTCGGAGAGCTGTTCAGAACCCACTTTTTCCTCAACGCGGGCAACCTCTGCAACCTCAACTATGGTGAGGCACGCCTCCTGTGGGCAAGGACTGTGGGCTTGATGTCTGAAAGCATATGACCATGACAGGTGGCTGCCTTCCAATATAGGGACCACACTTTCCCTTCAACTCACCACCGCATTGGTAGATTGCTCAGGGGAGGGGTGTTGGTTGGAGGAAGGAAGCATACAAGAAAAATGGTCACCAAATGCCGTCTTACAAAGGAAAATCATCTTATTTGTTCCATAGTCATTCTCACCCTGGAGCTTAGTAGAACTCTCCTGTCCTTCGGGAGACCAGTCCAGGGGAAACTCATCCTGCTAGAGGAGCCGGGAACCTCACAGAAGGCAGGAAAACAGACCAGAGCTGCGATGGGGAGTGGGGCTTCTCAGCAAAGGAGATGGAAGTGCCAGACCCAGGGGGTTAAGAAGGCTCAGCCAGGTCTGGGAGAAGGAGAGGTAGGCATTGGACCCAGCCTCCTCTTGATAGGGTCCAAGTCTGAAGTCTAGAATAGCTAGACCCAGCTTTGACCAGGATCCCAGCCAGGGAATGTGCCATCCTGTCTGCAGGTGGCTGTGGCAGGAACAGCCACATACCTTTGCTTACCCAGCTTTTCTGTTGGCAGGGGAGGGGCCCAAAGCCCACATCCGCAAGCTGGCTGAGTGCCTGCGATGGTCGTATGGAGCCGGCATCGTCCTGCGGCTCGGCAACATCGCTCGGCTGGAGCTGAACTACTGTGTCCCCATGGGCGTGCAGAGCGGCGACAGGTGCGTGCTGGGCCGGCGCTCTGCAAGCCAGAGCTGCTGGGTGGGTGCACAGGCTCATTTGGCAGTGGCTGTAGGTTCTAGACTTGAAGAGAAATTGAACTGAGCTTTAGTGGGTTTCTCGGAAGTGTTCATTGCTTTGCTGGACAACACCCCACAGCTCTGGAGAGTTCATGAGACAGTGTTGGCTGCTTCTGAGAGGGGTGCCTAGGGAGTGCTTGTCTTGAGCCAGGCCAAGGTTGCAGGGCTCCTTGAGAGCCTTGGCCCCACGAGCCTGCCAGCCTAGTCTTTACCCTCCTGTGTCATTGAGGAAAGGTTGGCCAGGCACAGCTGCCCCTTCTTGTCTGCCACTTCCAGGGTCACCCCTCTGGCCGCCCAGGGACACCAAAATCCACAGGTACTCAAATCCTTCCATAATAATAGATATGTACACATGCTCATTCCAGTGTGCTTTGTCACTTAGTGTGTGTGTCTGTTTTACTCGGGCTCAAAGCCAAGGCCTTGTGATTCTGCAACTTAGCTACATCCTCAGCCCTGTTTCTTGTTTGTTTTTTCTTCCTGACATAGTCTGACAACAGCCTAGACTGACATCGAATTTGTGGTCCTTCCTGCTGTGTGTGACCTTCTCAGACAGTACTCTGGCCATGTGCTCTCAGTCAATACTGAGGGCCCTAGTTTTTTCCTTCACCTTGTGTGCAGTGAACACCAGGTGGGGAGGACAGCTGTGCAGCTTCTGTCAGACCTATACCTGGAGGGTCCCTGCTGGTTCAGTACTGACAGCAGCCACATGGTGGCAGTGTGCTCCAAGCATCGACACTGAGCTGCACAATCATTGGCCCTTTCCCACAAGGCTTTACAGCTGGGAACTCCCCACTCAGTCTCCTTTCTTCAGTTGAAACTGAGAAAGGCTTTAGAGATTAGCCCCAGAGTGAGGACATTTGAAAGAGGCTGCCTAAATTCAGTCTTCATTCCTATAATTAGGCAGCTGGCAGGGTGAACAGTTGTCCATAGTCTCCCTTCCCAGTTATGCAAACACTCTGATTAGGAGTGGAGCCCTTCACAAAGGTGGAGACAGTTTTGAGGTGTTGGTTGAGTTTTTCTGGAAGTGATTTATGGCCCTCAGCACACTCTGCAGCCATGTCCTCACCCACCTCTGGAGACCCATGGGCGAGTCAGCTGTCCTGTTGCCAGCTGCTCAGTTAACAGCAGGAAGGACAACCGAGAAAGCCGGGCTGGTGAGAGTACCCTCCAGCTGTGAGTGCAGGAGCATGTGGGGTGCAGTGTGGATCAGCAGGGTCTGCAGGAGGTCAGCTGACGGGCGGTGGGGCTCCTCCACCACTCCTCCTCTGGCCATACCGGCTTTCTCCTCTGGTGCCAAGACCTGACTGTCTGTTTACACTGAGTCCCCCACACCTGCTCCATTCCCCTGGGTTCCCAGGGAAGCTGGCATGAGGGAGGTTGGGGCAATGGGGCATAAGGCACTGGCATTGGAGCAGGATGTGCCCATCTGTGGACCTTTCTGGTGACTCTGTGCTAGAGCTAGTGCCAGGGTGTGAGACCACCACTCATGGGCACTGGGGTCAGCCTGCACCTGCCTGAAGACCCAGCAGGAAGCCCTTTATGGGTGCAAAAGTCTGGTGGCCCCTGGCCTTGTGACTATGCCATTTGAAATGCCCTCATAGGTATTTCTCTGTGGTGTGTGACTACGGTCTCCAAGCACATTTGATCCCTTCATTAATTAGAGCTGTAAGAAATGCCTGCTTGCTTTATGAACTTGATTTATTTTGCAGACCTGACAGAACAATGGGAAATTAAACCCATTGTTTGGCTGAGGGGGGCAGAAGACCTGCTGGCTTAGGTCCTGGTCTTTGCCCTCTAGGGGTGCTTGTTTAGTTCCCCATGGATCATGTTCTGAGGCAGAGATGTGCTGCGGCAGCTGCTGCAGTGAGCACCTTGACCTTCTCGTGTCTATGCCAGTCTCACGACCCTCTCTGTCTTAAGTAGATGGGACCCAGGGTGGGCCCACTGCCTCACTAATATGTAGGTACCCGCAGGGCAGCGTGGCCCGGGGCTCTTACTCTCAGCGGACGGCGCATCTTCCTTCGAGCAGGTCCAGCATGTGGCTAGATGGTCACTGCTCAAACCATTCTGGTTCTGTGGGCCGCCTGCTTCTCCTGTCAGCTTGAGGAAACTTCAGGGAGCTAGGGTAGGCAGTCCAGGGGCAGTCCAGCTCCATGTCTCTTCTGTGTCCATTCTCCATGCTGATCCTTATTGGCCCAGGAGGAGCTTGGAGAGGGGGGACTGGAGGCCAGACCAGTCTGGTAGGCAACGGTGCCAGCCATGAGGAGCACATGTCTGACTGACTTCACCTTTCTTGTAGGATATGTGATGGTGTCCAGTTTGGAGCTGGGATTCGGTTCCTGTAGCTGAGCATTCTCTAGGAGCAACTTGGACCAGAGGGAGTCACCAGTGCCACACGCCTGCCCAGAGACACAGCTGAGCCGTTCTTTTCTGGGCCACAGTCTTTCTGGGAAACCACATGAATAAATTTTAAAGACAAACAACTGGCTTGTGGATCTGGGCTGTTTTCTCAGGCCACGTGTCCAGGATGACACTGGGCCCTGCTATCAGGTGCACACTTGGTGACGCTAGAGGAGACCATGTCAGTGGCCACCTGGTGTCATGGTGCTGAGGGTGAGAGACACAGGAGAAACACACTGTGGACACCAAAGCAGAAGAGAGCTGTGTGGCCTGTAGACAAAGCTGTTTCCTGTGGCTGCCTCCTCACATCCTCACACACTTTTGTCCTGCGGGGAGATCAGAAGGCGTCTTTCTCCAGAGGCTCTGAGGAGATCATCGCCCCTTGTCCTTCCGATCCTAAAGCTGCCCGTACTCCTAGCATGGGCCTTTGCCTCCCTCTTCAGAGACAGCAGCGCTGGTGTCTGTCTCTGCTCTGTTAAGCACACTTTTGATGGTATCGGGTCCCCAAATGTTCCAGGATAATCTTACTTCAAAGTCAGCTAACACACACTCAGTTCTGGCGCCTTCTCTCCTTGCCGTGCGATCTTATCTTCCAAAGGGGATCAGCTCCGCTCTGGACCCGTGTAGAAAGTGCTACAGGATTTCTTTTTAAAGGGTTTCATTGTAGCCCAGACTGGCCTAGAACTCACTCTGTTGCCCGGGCTGTCCTTGAACTTGTGATCCTCTGCCTCAGTCTCAGGAGTGTATGTGTCACCAGGCCTGGCTTAGTACTGGAGTATTTTTTTCAGAGCCTGCATGCACCCATGCTGTGCTGTAAGTCAGCTCTATATTAGTCACCTAATATAATGCAAACTGAAAATTGCTCTACTGAGTTGGGCATGTGTGTCCCACACCTGTAATCCCAGCACTCAGTTGAGACAAGAGGATTGTCGTGAGTTCAAGGCCAACCTGAACTATAGAGCAAGGCACTGTCTCAGAATACAAGCAAAAGTACTGCTGAATTGTTGAGGGAGTGATGATAAGAGACTGCACGTGGTCTGCATGTTTCCCATCCACAGATGCTTGCAGGGATACAGACCTCTGTTGGCCACTGCACCCTGAATTCTACAGCAGAGGTCTTTGAAGTGGCTTCCTCTTCCCACTCGGTGCTGGGGCGCAGTCCCCATCAAGTGTGGTCCTCTGTAACCTGTTGTTTATGTCTTCGCCAAAAGAAGCAGCCCAAGCCAGACCCAGGTTTCCAGGGCTCTTGGCACCCTGGCATGGGAGCTTGCCTCAGGTAGTCCATGGATGGCTGGATGGTGTCCACTGTGCCCAGGTTCACACTGATGTTCACAGCAAGAGGAACCCGCACACCACACCCCTGAGAATTCCTTGCTGGTGTCTGTAGAGCACCTAGAGGTGTTGCTTGTGGGAAGTCAGGGCTTAAGCAAGGCCAGGTAACCCTGGGTGGCCAGGGCCAGTTCCTTCATTGAAGCCACAGCTGTTTAATGTGCAGGCCGCTGGCCTGGGCTCCCAGGCTGCCAGGTGGAAGCTGGAGCTGACCAGAGCTGACAGCCTGTCAGTGACGAAGGGATTCCCACGGAAGACCGGGAATGAGGCAACCAAGTGCACACGGAAAAGTTTGCATAGCTGCTGTTTTAGGGAGCTCAGGGTGCAGAGGAAGATTCCAGAGAGCTACCTTGACCCCGTGAGGCTTGGCTGGTTGGTTGGTTGGTTGGTTTTTTTCTAGGTAGGGTCTGTTGCAGGCTGACCTGAAACTATTATCTATCTCCAGGCTGGCCTTGAACTCATAGCGATTCTTCTACCTCTGCCTCCAAGGTGCTGAGATTAAAGGCATGCGCCACCACACCCCGGTGAGTCTGCTTAACCATGCTTCTCCTTGTCTTCTCTAAACTGAAGATTCTGGGCTGGAACCAAGTTTAGTTAATGTTCTGGAGCTGGCTTGCCCCACCGCACACCCGAAGGCTGGGAACCTGCTGGCTCAGTCATTTGCCCAGGGAGGAGACTGGTCACCTGAACCTGAGTGTGATGCTTAAGGACAAGGATGGCCCTGTCCTTCTACCTCATGTGTCCCCAGGCTCACTGCCATAGGAAGCCACTGGTTGCCTTTGGTGAATGGGTACAAGTGGCCTGAGAACATCCCCCCCCCCCCAGGAGCCTCAGGACTGGTTCTGGGCAGCTGCTGGGCAGCTCCAGTAAGGACAAAAACCCCGAGGATGCAGGTAAACAGTGAGAAGGCCATGAGGTGGCGAGTCCCAGCCTTCCTTCCCCAAATCACATCTGGGGATAAAAATATGATTTGTAAACATGCCACTCCTGACTCCCCGCTCTCCTCACCAGGACTGTCTTCCCAGTGGCTGAGTGAATATGGAGCTTATTCGAGGTCATGGCCAGTCAGTGACAGTTGGGACTTAAGTCAAGTCTGCATCATAAACAATTAGCTGCTGCACCCCAGGAATGGTAACTGTACTATTTCCTTGCTCCTCAGTTTTTCCCCAATTTCATCACATAATTATACATTACAGCAACTCACACTGAATGGTGTCAGGATTCTTGGCACTGGGGACAATCGTGGATAGTTGTCCTCTTGGAAAGTAAAACAGATGGGGTCTCACATAGCACTTGCTTGGGATTACAAGCATGCATTACACCATACCCAACTCAACACAGAACGTGTGTGTGGCTTCACGTGTGGAGGTGAGAGGTGACCTTGGAGGTCTTCCTCAGTTACTCTTCACCTTCTTTGAGACATTCTCACGGAAGCTGGAGCTCACTGATTGGACTTTATTATCTGGCCAGAGATCCTCAGTGCTGGAATCACCCTTGCTGCCACCCCTGGCTCTTAGTGGGGACTCCCTCGAAGAACTTTTTAAAATTGAAACATACAACAAAGGCTGAGAGTTAAGCAAAGTGAAAGTTGGGAGTGGGGTAGAGTGTACTTAGGATACATGAGGCCCTTTGTCCAATCCCCGAACCCTTAAAAAAAACTCATTTCCCATATAAATAACACGTTATGGAAATGTGCTTCCCAAGTACATTCAGTGGGAAGGGTGGCATTTGCAGCTTGGCAAATTATGATCTGGCTTCGAAGCCAGGTGGTTTTCTGCTTCAGTTTGTGCAATTGAAGGTGCCTGGAGAAGGAGTTTGAAGAGCCAGGCATGTGTTCCGGGCCAGCTTGGGCTACAGAGGGAGGCTTTGTCTCAAACCGGAAACAACAGTAATGAAGTATGCGAAGACAATGGGTCTTATAGTCATTGAGAAAGCACACGTCATGGTTCAGGGAGGGGTGGTTTGCTTAGTTTGTGTTTTGAAACAAGGTCTCGCTCTTTGGCCCCGGCTAGCTTCAAACTCCTGGCCATCCTGCCTCAGCCTCCTAAATGCTGGGATTACAGGAGTGTACCTGGCTCTTCTTTTTTGGTACCAAGAATGCGCTCAGGATCTGTATGTAAGAAGCAAGTGCTCCGCCCTCAGGTGTGTCCTTAGTCTGTTTGGAGAACACAGGTTCCTGAGTTTCCAGATGTGAACATGTCACAGTGGTGCAGGGTGATGCCAGCTGCAGCAGGAAAACCTTGGGTGCTGCCCTGGGTGGTAGAGATTCCCTTCAGGAAATACCCGAACCCCAGATCTGAATAACCTCGGTGTGTCTTCAGGCAAAGATGGGGCACCATGCAAAGAGAACACATGGTGTCCTGGGGTGCAGGGAAGGCCTGGTGTTGGGAGGTCACACTGAGGACTCCAGGGAGTCCCTCCCTGCTCCATCCTGTCTGTCAGAGCCCCTTCTTTGCACTCATGCCTGGTGCAGAGTTCAGGAACTGATCTGGTTTGGGTCGCCTTTCACCTGTATTGTGTTTCTGTTGGGGGAGGGCACTGCCAGCCTGGTGAATTCAGTGCCATCTTGGAAATATTCCAAAACTAGCTTCAACTTCAAGGGCCCCCTGAAAAGAGTCCCAACATCCCCAGGGTCCATGGATTTGCCATTCTCCAAAGCAAAGCATTAAAAATATTTTTTTATTTATCTGGATATGTGTGTGTGCGCACACATGCAAGGGTCTCCTGTGGCTGCAAATGAACACCAGATGCTTGCAACACTTTTTTTCTTCTGACTTTATGTGGGTGCTGGGGAATCGAACCCAGGCTGGCAGGCTTTGTAAGTGGATGCCTTTATCTGCGGAGCCATCTCCTCAGCCCCTAAAGCTACGTATTTGATTGTTAGATAGGGTCTCATCGATCATGTAGCCCAGGCTAGCCTTGAACTTGGGATTCACCTGCCTTCACCCCCCCCCAAATGCTAGGATTACAGCCTATGCCCATCCATACCCACCCAGCTCCAAAGCAAATCATTTCAGGCTATGGGAATCCTATTAGCCGGGGGTCCCAGACAGCATCCCTTGCAATAGATAAATTGTAAGAGAGACAATCACACAAGAAGCTTGCTGACAGCTGGGAATGAAAACAACTTCCTTAGCATGTCCAAGACCCTGAGTTTGATTCCCCCAACACAGAAACCAAAAGCCTCTTTTTATTATCAGATGTAAATCCTGGTCACCCCTGCCTCTGCTCTACAGTCTGTGAAATGGAGATGGCCAGGCCTGTCTGTAGCCAGAGACGAGGAGCAGAGAGTGTGGCACCCACAGGGGCTCTGAAACCACAGGCAGGCAGGCACATCCTCTCTGGGCCAGGCGGTGTGGTAGGAATGGGCCTTTGGGACCAGAGAGAATCTGGATGACAGTGACAGAGAGGAACAGGTCCTGTCGGCTCTGATACACCCCGCAAAGACCAGGGAGTGCTGTTCAATTTGGTGTTAGACGTAGGCATGTTTTTACACTTTCCAGTACTGATTTCGGTCAGAAGGGAGCCGTGGGAGGCTGTCTCAACACCGCCTCACTGGGTGGAAGCAGCCGTTTCGTTTGAAGCGTGAGCCAGACTCTGCCCCAGAAAGGGGCTAATGGTAATCGTGGATAACGTGTCTCAGCGCCAGAATGTGTCTTCAGACATGACATTTCCCTGACAAGGAAATGACTAGATTGCTTTGCCAAATCATTAGCTAACTTTTAAGAACAAAGACCGCTTGGGCAAAAAGGAGATGCGGCATTATCTTGCTACAAAAATAAATAGTAATCATTTTTAAAAAGAAAGTACGTTCTATGAATTTGACCCACTGTGAAAATTACAGTCTCTCTCCCCCACGCCGCTTCGATCCATCGACCTCTAATGGAGGAAGCCTTTCCTGGCTTTGTCTCAGCTGCCATGTGCTGGTCAATTAAAGTGGTCTGCCTTCGTCTAGTGGAGATAATGGCGGGCCTGGACCCATCCATCACTATGGACTGGAAGGTGACCTCCCTATGCGGAGTCAGAGGCCCAATTGCAATCGCTCGCATCTCATTATCATCCCCAGAAATTATGGCTCCTCTGAACATAATTTCTCTGAAATACCAAGCTGCCAGAGCAACTGCTGAAAACATTGAACATAATGAGGGGATGCTGTGGCCTTGATACTGAACTTAGGAGTGAAATTGACATGCCGTCTAACGGGGGAGAAGTGTTGAAATCAAATGGGATGGAATTTCCTGCGCTTTTCCTTGTGCCTGGTACAGGTTAACTCTGGTTCCTCACCAAATGTTAAAGCTGAGAGGTTAACTGAGAGCGGATAGGAGCCAGTTTCTGCGCCACACCAGGCCTGGGTCACCTTCAATCTGACCTCTCTGATCCATTTCCACAGTCCCAGGGCCTCAGTGTTTCCTGGATGAAAAAGCCCCAAGCCCCCTCCCTGCTCTTCCGGGGCAGGAACAGGAAACCATATGTGGGGGTGGGGTGGGGAGCAGGGCTTAGGAGTGAGAGCTGGCTCAGGCTTTGCTGTCCCTTTGTTCATTCACTCATTCATTTCACGTGTGCCAGAGTGGAGGGGTGCAGGCTGTACGTGTGCCTCCTTCCCTGATTCCAGAATAAGAGGGGCCTCCCAACATGGTGCACTCCCTCTGTCATTCCCCAAGCCCCCTTCTCTTCAGTCTTTCCAAGCAGAGGCAGCTTTGACCCACTGCTCTGCCCCTTCCCCATGGGCTGCTGGTTCTCTCCAAGGGCTCTTGATGGACCCTTGGGCCTTCCTAGACTTCGGAGTCTAAGGTGGCTGGAGAAGGGTCTTTATCTCTTGTCAGAGAAAGTAAGTTCCACCTTGCTGGGATTGAGTGATGACCAGAGCAAAGGACCTGAAAAAGACCAGGCACCCAGTATGACTAACTCCAGGGCCCTGGCTGCTGGTCGTACAAGACAGAGCAGACGCCTAGACTGAGGCCCTAAGTCACTCAGGTGGCCTCACTTTCAAGCCATAGTCTTGGGGGGCTGCCTTGAATGTTCCCATTGTGAGTGTTAAGCCGGCACAGGTGGGAGACCTGAAAGACACTCAGGAGCATGAAGAAGTATTGATCCTGATCCAAACAGGCATGGTGCACACCTTGAACCCCAGCACTCAGGAGGTTGAGGCAGGAGGATCGCTGTGAGTTTAAGGCCAGCCTGGGCTACATACAGAGTAAGTCCCAGGTCAGCCTGGGCTAGGTGAGACCCTGCCTTTAAAAAAAGCAAGAAAACAAACAAACAAATACAGATATTGATTTGAAAAGGGCATTCTGGGCTGGCCCTACTTAAAAAGGGGATTCTGGATGCTCCCTTCTGTCCTCATGAGCCTGGAAGGCTCTGAAAATATTTTGCAATAAAGCTGGGAAATTCAATCGCTTCAACAGAAGCCAACGGTTCTATTTTTCTAGTGAGCTTGTTGTATCACTGTAGATTTACAGACTTTGTTGTCTTTTGATCGTGCTGAGATTTGAACCCAGCCCCTCCTGCATGCTAAGCAAGCACTCTACCCCTGAGCTGCACCTCAGCCCAGAAACTGATGCATTAAGTCAGTGCAGAGAGACCATGTGTCTCACACCCAGGTCCAATAACACATGGGTGAGGTAGCTGGGTGTGGCCCAGGGGGACAAGGAACTTACCTGACATTCATGAGGCTCTGGCTTCCATCCCCAACACTGAAAAAAAATTACTGTACATTTCTGATAATTCATAAACCAATACATCAGTTTACAATATTTTAAAAATATTTTGGGCTGAAGAGATGGCTTAGCGGTTAAGGCGTTTGCCTGCAATGCAGAAGGACCTGAGTTTGATTCCCCAGTGCCCATGTAAAGCCAGATGCACAAGAGGGCTGCAGGCCCTGGCGTGCTCATCCTCATCTCTCTGTCTGCCTCTTTCTCTCTCTCTCTCAAATAAATAAATAAAATATTTAAAAAAATATTTTATTCATTTTCAAGCAGAAAGGAGAGAGGAGGGAGAGAGAGGGGGAGGGAGGGAGGGAGAGAGAGAGAGAGAGAATGCACCAGGGCCACCATCTTGTGGGTCTGGTTTATGTGGGTACCAGGGATTTGAACTCAGGGGCCTTAGGCACTGGAAGCAAATGCCTTAACTGCTGAGCCATATCTACAGCCCCAAAGTTTACAATTTTTTAAAAAATTATTTATTTATTTGCAAACAGAATGAGAGAAGGAGCTTCCGACCATTGCAAATGAACTCCAGATGCATGCACCACTTTGCACATGTGGCTTTGCATGGGTATTGGTGGAC
>PVHP010022095.1:0-30626 GCA_004024765.1 Zapus hudsonius
AAGCTACAAATGGAACAAAAAGGCAGAGGCAAAAAGTCACTTTCTCTTTTGGGCCAACCATTGAATTGAGACATTGGCCTTGCATTGGATGGAATTTGCACCATGGGTTCTCTTGATTCTCAGGCTTTTCAACTCAGATTGGAACTCTGTCACCTGCTAATGCTCGCCTTCAGCTTTAGGATAGTGGATTAAAAGCCTCTCAGACTTTATAACTATATGAACCAATTTCATATATCTTTAGAAATGTATCTAAAGTAGGTGCCCTACTTTCAAGGACTCTATATAACTATGAATAAATACAGTTTTGAAAGTGAAGCAGTTGGAAATTTAAAAATGAACAAATTCAAACATTTCAGATTGAGACAGTATTTTTTTCCTTGCTTTAATTTGACCTACAGAGCTATCTGAAGAAATAATTAATGCTGAGGACTAGCATTTCTAAGAGAAAGATGATGGTGGCCGTGAGTTTAAGCAGACCAGCACTTTCCTGACTGCTGTCCTTTGTCCTCCCTTAAACCATCCATGTGACTGAAAAAATTAGCTTTATCCTTCTTCACTGTGCACAGCTGTGTGCATTCACAAATTTAATGAATGTCATTAATTTCATGAAGAGAAGTGCACTAATCTTACTACTGCATAAGAGAATACATCCCTCTTGCCTTCCATGGGCAGCTCCAGGTACAGGGGGCATTGTCAGGATCTTCCATGGAGCTCCATTCCCCATGGGTACAGGTCAGAAGTCTGAGTGTTCAAGGGTGGGGAAGAGTTGATGAAAGCAATCCGTGACCCTCTAGCTGGCCCTGATTCCTTACTGGGCTCTTTCTTTTATTGGACCAGGAGTTAAGTGACGTCATTGTAATAATACAGCTGAGCTGCCCTCCCATGGCCTTCATTGGCATCTAATCTGTTGAGCTCTCACAGGCTCACTAGTGGGCTTTGAGGACACAGGCTGTTAACAGGGTAGAACAGGGCCCAGAGCAAAGAGTGGCAGGAAAGCAAAGGGGCCTTGTTGACTCACTGGGCAGCCAGTGCTTAGTGACAAACGTAAACAAAAGCAGCAGAAACAGGACAAAGGACGCTTGCTCCTTCAAGAGAAAGACCTGCAGAGATCTCTGCCCATTGTGGAATGTTATCCTATGGCAAAGACCTAGACCAGCTCCCCAAGACTGTTGATTGCAGCTGTCGACAAAGGATGCAGGTACTCCTGAGCATGGTTCACTTCTCACCTATAAATCTGGGTCAAGGAAAGGACAAATCTATCTCCGAGGCTGGGTGAGGAACCAGGATGGCACAGCTGGGCCTGGGGCTACTATAGGGGCATTATTTGGTCCAGGCCTCTCGTGGGGCATAACATTCAGGATGGACTCACATGAGAAGATATGTACTGAAGCATCAGACTCACCCTTGACTTTTTTTTGGTGTGTGTGTGTGTGTGTGTGTGTGTGTGTGTGATCCCCCCCACCTTCTGTGTGTGCGAGTGTAGATATGCACATGCCACAGTGCATGTGTGTAAGTCAGAGAACAACTTCTAGTGTTGGTCCTAGCCTTCCACTTTGAATCAGGATCTCTTGTTTTCACTCACAGGCTAGCTGCCCTGTGGGTTTCTGGGAAATATTCCTGTTGGCACTACCTTCCTTGCCCTAGACAGGCTAGGATTACAGATGCCCACTATAGTTTTTACATGGAATCCAGGGATCCAAACTCAAGTGCTTTATCCAATGAGCAGTCTTCACCCTTGTTCTAATCACTGTGTTACTGCTCAGCCTCTGTGCAAATTCAAATAAATCAGGAGACTCACTTTCCACATCTGTAAAATGGTATATATATATATATATATATATATATATATATATATATATATATATATATATATATATATAGTAGTTAGGAGATCAGTGTAGCCCAATAAATGATGGCCGGCACTGTTTTCTAGAAATTAGCATTTTGGCTATTGCTTAGAGAGTGTATTCCTTATAACTTTGTGTTTATTGATGTGACTTTGGGTTGGGGGAACCAGGAAGGTGGGCTTGAATGACAACTTGTAGTGGTAATGAAAATTTCATTTTTGTGTGTGGTATGTATGGTATAGTGTGTTTGTGGTGTGAGCATGTGTGTATGCAAATGCGTGCACCCCATGTGTACATGTTGGAGGCTAGCGAAGAACATTAGGCACCCCCCCCCATTGCTTATCTGCGGGTTTCCTCGAGAGTCTCTCGCTGGTTCTGGAGCATGCTCCTGTCACAAGCCCAGAGAGTCTCCAGTCTCTGCTTCCCACATGGTCGGGCTTCAGTTTTGCCATACCCAGCTGTTTACTTGGGTGCTGCAGAATTGAACTCCGACAGTCTCAGGCCCCCTTGGGCCCTCATGCTTGTGCAGAAAGTAATCTTACCCACTTAGCCATCTCTCCAGACCCTAATGTAAAACTTAAAAAAGAGTTTTAAAAAGTTTAGTTAAGATAGAGAGAGAGAAAGAAAGAGTGAGCCAGGGCCTCTTGCCACTACAAAGGAACTCCAGACACATGTGCCGTTTTGTGCATCTGGATTGACTTGGATACTAGGGAATTGAACCCTGGCCAGTGGGCTTTGCAAGTAAGTGCCTTTAACCTCTGAACAATCTCCCCTGACCAGTTAAAAAATTTTAACTGAAGGTTTGTATGCCTTAACTTTTTGTAATGACTGTGCTTAACAATCAGCTATAAAAATTTCTGGGAATATGCTAATTGGTTCCCATGTCAGAAGGAGCCTCCTTCCACACTCTAGGTGGCCCAGGGGAGTTTTACATAGTGATGGGAAAGTGCCTCCTGAGGCCAAGGGAAGGAGATACAGTGGGATCTGCTCTCTAGCGACAAAGATGTCCCTTGGCAAGATATTGGACTTACGAGAAGCTTGCCATGAAAAGATGACTATAAACCGAAATGGAGCTCAAGCATTGGCTCATTTCTGAAATCCCAGCACTTAGGAGGCCGAGGATGGAGGATCATGAGATTGAGGTCAGTTTGGGCTACTCAAAAATGGAGGGGGGTTAAATGCAGAATAGCGGCTTGTGAAGGCCATTTGTAGGCTTGAAGGGAGGCGATTGGTTTTCCTGTAGAGACTATTATTCAGTGAATCCATGGGGGTGGGGCTAGAGCTCAATGCCATCTTTGAAGTCTCTTCAAGACCTGTAGACTTAGCATATCAGTGCTCACGAAATGTTACCTGCATAAACTAAAATATCTACTTCCATGGGATTTCATTTGCCTAAATTATTCTGTATTCTTTCATCTTTACTGTATGCTTTTCCCTTCATATTTGTTACTTTATTATTACTGTGACCAAGTACATGACCAGAAATAACTTCAGGAAGGAAAGGTTTATCTCCTCTTACAGTCATGGAAGAAGCTTGAAGCAGCGGGTCACATTGTATCTACAACCAGGAAGCAGAGAGTGTTGAATGCTGCTAGTTTTCTCCTTTTTATAGTCCAGGACTCCCAGCCCATGGACTGGCACCACCCACATTTAGGGTGAGCCTTGAATGAACCTAATCTAGAAAATCTTTCACAGACATGACCAGAATTTTTCATTGTGATTCTAAATTCTGTAAGTTGACAACAAGGAATTAACCATCAACACCCTCCTATAAAAATGAAGGCAATACATTTTCCTATGAAGGGTGTTTTAAGCTTAAGGACATATGTGCAAAGTGATATAGACCTTCCTAGAGAGGCTCAGAGGCCTCCCTTGCCCTGCCTGTCTCTCCACCAGCCATGCTTCTTGCACCTTGTGGCTGGGCTGAACCTACCCAGAGGGCCTTGATAAACTGGTGGAACTCCAATGAAGCATTGCCAGGCTCCCAGCCTGCATGGAAGCATGTGTGAAACACCCTCATGGACCTTTCTTCCTATCCCAATTCTCTAGTCTCTAGCTCTCATGGTCACTCTTCACCACACAGGTCCATTCGGTCATGGCCTCTGAGATTTGGTGCCACATAAGCCCTCTTGATACTAGACTTCTGGTATTTGTTATTTGTCTGATACTGAGAGCAGTTATCCAGGTTCCATAGACCATTGACTAGCCAGCTTTGGTATAGTTCTTCTTAATTACCTGATAGCAATTCTACCTCCAAATTCCATTTGGCTGGAGCCAATGACTGGTTCTTCTATAATTTTCAGATGAGACCCCTACTAGTTACAGTGAAGATTCTGATTTAGGAGCCCTGGGGACACCCTGGGTCTTTATTTTAACAAACAGCAGGTGATTCCATTGCTCTAAGGGACCATACTCTGAGTTGCAAAGATAGGATGGGGTGCAGCCTATATGAACCAGGGCCATCTAAAGCCCTCTCTGGGGAGGCTCTTTCTGCTTTCATGGCCTGGTTTTGGAGTTTTTTTTTTGTATTTTTTTGAGGGAGAGTCTCACTCTAGCCCAGGCTGACCTGGAAATCTGTAGTCCCAGGCTGGCCTTCAACTCACAGCGATCCTCCTATTTCTGCCTCCCAAATGTTGGAATTAAAGGCATGTGCTAGTGTGCCTGGCTGGTTTTGGAGGTTTTATAAAACATACTCTGCCTTCTGTGCTCAACCATACTCAATAATAATAGCATAAGCAGAGAACATTTATTGAGAAAGTACCACGTGTCAGACATAGTGACTCACGGTACAAAGAGCATAAGTTACCTGCCTGAAGTGAGGCAGGGTCTGTTTCACTCAACCTCAGTTCTTGTCCAGTTCCCATTGCCTTTCAGGATGTTAGTGGTCCTGTGATGCTCAGTGAGTGTATTGAGCTGCTTTTCTCCCACAAGTCTCCGAGGCTGGTTAACGCCTGTCTACAGACTTGGTCTTCATTTTGCTCTTGGTTGCAACAAGATTTATTGAATTGTCTGACCAAATTTTCTTGTCTTAGCCACAGACCTCTTTATGCGTGTATGTCTTATAGGTAAAATGCTTGTAATTACCCAGTGTCATTGGAAATGTGCAGGAAGGAGTTATGTAGGTGAGCAGGAAGGACCAGTTCTGGGGGGGTTGGTACTAGTTGTGAATTCAAGAACAAGTTGTTAAAACTTTTTCACAAATAATGCAGTGGAAAATGGTATCTGGGCATTTACAAATGTTGTGTCTAAAAACTGCATTTTTGCTTTTTCTTTCTTGTGTGTAGGTGTGTGTTTTCATGTGTTCATGTGTGTGGGGGTGAGTGTATGTTGTGTGCACAAGAATGTGTGTATATGTGCATGTGGGGGTCAGAGCAGTGATCTGGGGGTTAGAATTTGGATAATGCCCAGCAAAAATTCCAATGCACCCCAAAGTTTAAGGAGTACCCGAGTCCTTGTCTATAAAGTTAAAGAATTAAAATCATAGACAACAAGATAGTAAGGTATAGTGGGAGACTATTATTTAAGGGAACATGGGGAGTTAGAGTTCTCCAGCCCCCAGTGTGGGGAGAACACGTGGAGAGTTTAACAGAACTTATATTGTTTGGCTAAATAAGCAGAAGAGGAAAAGATAATAGAGAGCTCCCATCATGAGGAGAGGTTCATGAGGGAAAAAGTCTGGCGACTTCCCCCACCCCAGCCATTAGCTGGGGTGGGGTAGGCCTTACCCTCCTAAGGCCTGGAAATTCAGAGGTCCTTCTGCTTCCTTGACATGTGGGGAAGAGACGGGCTTTCTTCTAGGGAAGTTAATTTAAGTTTTCCCCAGGTAAGTCAGAGAGATGGCTGATTGGTTCATACCTGACAAGTCAGTTTTAGCCCGCAGGTTGTAGCCCTAGCTAGACACCTCCCACTCAAGGGGAGGGGTTGTCTCTGCAGACGCCTGACCCGTCACAATAGGACTACCTTCCTTGGGCATCATCCTCAGGAATACCATCCACCTTTTATGTGACAGGGTCTCTCATTGCCCTGTTTTGCAAACCCCAGGGATACTCCTGTCTCTGCCTCCTCAGTGCTGGGATTACATGAGAATACTACCATGCAGGACATTTTAAATGGGTATTTAGGATCAAACTTAGGTCCTCAAGCTTGCGAGGCAAGCACTTTACTGACTGAGGTATCTCCCCACCCCCCCTTTTTGAAACAGGATCCCAGGTTCAACTGCAACTTGAGAGTCTCCTGCCTCCGCCTCCTGACAAGGGATTACAGGTGTGCACGCTCACACCCAGTTGTATTTATTTCTTCATTTTGATATGACTACAGAATAGAGGCCGCTTCCAACACCTCAGAGATTTACTCACTGTTCCAGCTGACAGGGTAGAGGAAGCTTCACGCAGAATTCCCCATACATCCTATGAAGGACAGGAGAGAAGGACCATGGGGAAAGCTTCCTATTCACAACCCAGATGCCTAGCCACAGGTAAACTAACAAAGAAAATGGCACATAGAAACATAATGGAATTCTTTTTTAAAAAAATATTTTATTTATTCATTTTTTCAAGCAGAGAGATACAGAGAGAGAGAAAGAGAGATAGAGATAGATAGAGAGAGCGCCAGGGCCACCACTTTATGGGTCTGGCTCACGTGGGTACTGGGGAATTGAACCTGGGGCCTTAGGCACTGGAGGCAAGTGCCTTAACCTCTGAGCCATCTCTCCAGCACCAAAATGGAATTCTTATGAGCCACAATGAAAAATGGCATTATGTTATTTGCAGGAAAATGGATGAAACTAGAGGTCATACTGCTAAGCAAAACAAGCAGACTCAGAAAGGCACATCCACACAGTGTGTGTATGGAAATGCAGGGGACCTCCTGGGGAAGGAGAGTGGAGGGTCCACAGGTGAAGCTACCTAGGGGAGCAAAGACAAGCACCACAGGGTTTCTAATCTGTGTGGAATGTAGATTCATGCATGTGTGACTAGTTCTGCAATAAACCTGCATGTGTAGGCATCTCTTTGGTGCTGGTATAGATCTCCAGGTGGGGCTCACAGTTGGATCATGTGATAGTTCTGACTTTAGTGGTTTTGAGGAACTTTCCTTCAATTCCCACAGTGGTTGCACTCATTTACATTTCCACCAGCAGTGAATGAGGGATCCTTTTCACCACATCCTTGCCAGAATTTGTTGTTCTATCTTTCTTCCCTCCCTCCCTCCCTTTTTCCCTTCCTTTTATCACCATTTTGACTGGGGTGTTTCATATATTTAAATGCATTACTGTTAAGTGTATACACATTAAGGATTGTTCTGCCCTGCTGGAATATTGACTTCTGCCATTGTATAATGTCCCTCTTTATTCCTGACAAGTTACGAAGTCTGTCTGACATTATAATGTTTACTATAGCTTTCTTTTTCTTTTTTCTTTTTTTTTGGTTTTTCGAGGTAGGGTCTCGTTCTAGTCCAGGCTGACCTGGAATTCACTCTGTAGTCTCAGGGTGGCCTTGAACTCACGGCAATCCTCCTACCTCTGCCTTCCAGAGTGCTGGGATTAAAGGCGTGTGCCACCACGCCTGGCTATAGCTTTCTTTTTTGTATGTATATTTTTACTCATCTCTTTTCTTATTTTAAACTAATTTTCCCCATTGCTTCATTTTTAATCTGTGCCTTTATATTTGGATTGGGTTTCTTTTAGTCATTGATGTAGTTGGGTTATTATTATTATTTAGTATTATTATCATTAGTTTTTTTGAGGCAGGGTCTCACTCTGTTGCCCCAGGTTGGCTTCAGACTCATGGCAATACTGCTACCTCAGCCCCCAAGTTCTGGGATTAATGGCATGTGCTAATACCCACACCTTCTCGCGTGTGTGTGCTCATGCAGTACCTCATCTGCTTGCCTGCACAGGGTGCTCTTACCTATGGTGGCTGGAGCAGAATGTCAGCTGTCCCACCATTGCTCATCCACCTGTTCTTATTAGAGCTGGAGTGTCTAATCTAACTCTGGGGCTTGCTGTCCCCTCCCACACGCTACCCCCAATTTGTGAGCCCTAGTGATTTTTCTCTCTGCTTCCTAAGTGACAGAGGTTACAGATTCGCATGGTCATGCCCAGCTACTTCTGTGGGTCCTGGGGATTGAACTTGAGTGGTCTCGCAGGCCTCCTCAGGCCCTCATGCTTACACAGAAGTGCTTTTAACTGCTGAGCAGTTTCTGTGGTGCAGGATTTTGTTTTTTAATTCACTGTCCATTTCTGTATTTTTATTACTGTATTTGAAGTGATATTTGATATGCCCTGATTAATGGCCAACATGTTTATAGCTGTTGGCTATTGTTGCACCTGTATCTTTTTTAAAAAGTTTCTTATAGAATTGTTGTACTCTTTTTTAAAAAATATTTTATTTATTAATTTTCAAGCAGAGAGAGAGAGAGAGAGAGAGAGAGAGGGAGGGAGAGGGAGAGAACGCACCAGGGCCACCATCTTGTGGGTCTGGCTTATGTGGGTCCTGGGGAATTGAACCTGGGGCCTTAGGCACTGGAAGCAAGTGCCTTAACCGCTGAGCCATCTCTCCAGCCCGCACCTGTATCGTTAACCCTGTATTTCATGCCATCTCTATTGGAGGGAAGAACTTCACATGGGTTCATTTTCTCTTCTAGCTCACATCAGCTTACTTTTCAAAATATTTCTAGTGGCTGGCCTCAAGTTTGCAGTAAAAGTTTACAATGAGCAAGGGGAGAGAGAGAGTGAGAATGAGAGTAGGCATTCCAAGGCCTAAATTCACTTTTAAATAGTGAAAGTGTAGTGAAGTTCCTATGTTTCTCTTTTCCATCTTTTATGACTTGCTGGTACTCACTTCATTGAATGGTTATATTTCAGATCAATTACCAATAAAGGGAAATAAAATGATTCGAGATCTGAGTTCTTGATCTATATGACATTTTCCTTCTCTTTAAAGAATTGTTAAAATACTTCTTTCAAGGCAGACCTCTGTATTGGTGACCAATTCCTATTTTTGCTGATCTAAGAAAGTATTTCTCTTCACTTTTGACAAGTTCACTGGATGTAAAATTCTAGTTTGGCAGCTTTTTATTTCAGTATTTTAGATTTTTTTACTGCACTGTCTTATTGATGGAATACTTTATGAAGAAAACTCCAGTGCAGTTTTTATCCTTTTGTTGTTGTTGTTGTAGACAAGTTGTGATTTTTCTCTGACTTCCTTCAGGATTTTTGTATTTAGTTTCTAATACTTTCAATTTGGCTTGTCTATGGTTTTTTTTTTTTTTTTTGGTGTGTGTGTGTGTGTGTGTGTGTGTGTGTGTCCTGACAAATGTATTCTGAGGGTCTTGTATCTTGTTTGGTGTCTGTTATCAATTTTAGAAAGACTTTAGCTATTTTTTTATTCTCCTCCTAGGAGAGCAGATGTGGTTTGCCTTTGGTGACTGTTCCACAGTTCTTGACTGTTCTGTTCCACTTTTTCATTCTTTGTTCTCTTTGAATTTCAGTCCTTGAAGTTTCTACTGGCACATCTTCAGAGTTGTTGATTCTTATAACATGGTGACCCTGTTCAAGTCATTCTTAATTTCTCTAACAATGTTGCTGATTTCTTTTTGACACAGGGCCATACGTTTCTCTGGAACTTGCTATAGAGCTCAGACTGTCCTTGAACTCCCCATTCTCCTGCCTTAGTCTCTCAAGTGCCGGTATTATGGGTGTATGCCACCATGCCTGGTTCAATTTTGCTGGTTGCTAACATTTCCTTTTGATTTTAATTTTTAGCATTTCCACCTCTGCTTACATTGCTCATTGCTATTGGCCACTTTTGGAAGTAGAGCCCTTAACGTAATACTTATAGTTTTGTTTTCTTTTTATTATTATTTATTATTATCCATAATTAGATATATTGAATGAACAAATAATGAGTTGGTATCTCCATTTCCCCAATTTCCCTCTTCCCTTGCCCCAATCACCCCAATCAGCTGGATATCCTTCTCTGTGGGTAGTCTGGACATAATACTTATAGTTTTTTGTTTTTCGAGGTAGGGTCTCACTTTAGCCCAGGCTGACCTGGAATTCACTATGTAGTCTCAGGGTGGCCTTGAACTCACGGCAATCCTCCTACCTCTGCCTCCTGAGTGCTGGGATTAAAGGCGTGTGCCACCACGCCGGGCAATACTTATAGTTTTTTAAATGTTTAGCATGGTAATTCCAAGATGTCTTCCATATCCAAGTTTTGTTTTAATTATTTGCTTTCTCTCTTCAGATTGTACTTTTTCCCCCTTGGTTTGGTACTGTAATGAGGGATCTGGGGTTCCCAGAAATTTAGGGTTCCCAGGTAATTCCAATGTATATCAAAATTTAAAAGAGTACCCAAATTCTTTTTTTTTTTTTTTTTGGTTTTTCAAGGTCTTGCTCTAGTCCAGGCTGACCTGGAATTCAATATGTAGTTTCAGGGTGGCCTTGAACTCACGGTGATCCTCCTACCTCTGCCTCCCGAGTGCTGGGATTAAAGGCATTTGCCACCATGCCTGGCTGAGTATCCAAATTCTATAAAATTAAAGAATTAAAATTATAGAACACCAGAGGATAAAGTAGAGTGGGAGATTTTATTTAAAAGGAAATGAGAAGTTATAGAGGTCTCCAGACACTAGTGTGGAGATAACACATGGGGGAGGTTTTAGCCACATAAAATCTGTGCTGGTCAGCCAAAGAAGAAAAAGAAGGAAAGATATAAAAGGGCTCCCATCATGAGGAAACAAGGTTCATGTGGGAAAGAAGTCAAGCTCCCCTTGTCCAAGCCTTGGAGATTCAGATATCCCTCTGCTGGTGAGCCATGTAGAAGAGAGAGGTGAGCAGAGAGATAGCTGGTTGGTCTATCCTTGAGCAATCAGTTTCAGGATTAGGTTTGGACTCCAGTTAGAGACACCTCCCACTTAAGGGGAGTGGGTCAGGCATGAGATACGTGGAACCTGCCTGAAAGTACAAGTTTAAGGACACTCTTGGTTACCTTTAGGGGTCCCAGTTACTCTAACCTGTCACAGTACATGACTTGGATATTTCCATCGACAACCATGTGTGATGTATTTAATAATAGGAACTGAGATAGACTACTATGGGCATTTCTGGTTGTTTAACTACAAGTTATGGTCTTTGCTACTTACTAGGTGTAATAGTTACTTTTATGTGTTAACTAGACTGGGATCCTGAATGCACAGATTAACCATCATTACAGGGTGTGACTGTGATGGAATCTGCAAGTGAAGTTAGCATTTGAATTGAACCAATGTAGATGAGCCTGGGCAGAACAAAAAGTAGAGAAAGGAGTAATTCATCCATTTTTCTGCTTAATTGCTTGAATTAGAAGATCTCTTCTTTTTCTGCCTTCAGACTGGAATTTAGATTATTGATTCTCCAGATTTTCTGGCCTTTAGACTTAGAACTGAGTTATACCATCAGGTTTCCTGTGTCTCCATTTTGTAGATAGAAACTTATATGACTTCCTGGAATTCATAATTATGTGAAACAATTCCTTAGAATAGACAAGTTTCATACCCCTCCTATTGACTCTTTTTCTCTAGAAAACAGTGGATAATGGCTTCAGCTTCAGCTTCACCTGTTATTGTTGTTTTCCCTTCTACCATTGTATGCAGATTTCTTTAGAAATTCTTTCTTAAATAGATTCTAGGCCTTACTGTTCTTTGACAAACCTCCTGACAGATGTTTTATGAATCAGTGGAACATTAATCAAATATCACATGTAATGATTTTTTTCATATATAAATCTCTAGTTTGAAAGAGCATAATATTTTAAAGCTTAATTTAAAAAGGCTTAAGACAAAGGTACTTTTAAATCTGCAACTTTAATAAATCAGGTACTAATCTTAACACATGGCATTTTAACTAGTCGTGCTTGCTCACAGCTCCATCCCTTCCTGATTTTGGAAACATAAATGTCATTTACTACTTGTGATAATTTAATGTAAAATGTCCACATAGCCTAATGTGCTTGTGATTCAGCCTCATACTTAAAGCTGGAGAAGCTTTGGGATGTACAGTCTTGTTGGAGGAGGTGTGCCACTGGGTAGACCTTTAGTTTATTAGCCCAGCCCCACTGGGTGTTCATAAGAACTCACTCTTTCTGGTTTTTTTTTCTGATATGTGACCATATGAGCCACCATTCTGCTCTTACCATGCTTTCCCCACCATATTGAAACTTCTCTTTCAAAATAAACTCTTTCTTTAATAAGCTGCTTCTGGTCATGTGTTTTATCTCAGAATGAGAAGATAATGTCTACAGAACATTGGTACCAGGAGTGGGGTCTTTGCTACAATAAGCCTGACTGTGTGGCTTTTAATCTTTGGAACTGGTTTGTAGGAGGAATTATGGAAGGATTTGGAACTTTGGACTGGAGAAGCTTTAAAAGCTATAAACAGAGCTTAATGGGCCCTTCTGATAAGTGTTTTAAAGAAGAAAATGCAATGTAAGTGTGGAGACTTATAAGATTTATGGGGGGAATGAATTTTGTTAGGAACTGGGCTAGAGACAATTTATGTGATATCCTGACTACATTCTATGTTCTGAGAATTTGAGCAAAGTTTAAATTAGGTGTAATGAATTGGTGTGTTTGATGGAGCATAGTTCAGAGCAAGAGAATTGAAAAATGTGAAATTTGGTGCAGATGGAAGTATGAGTGGGTTTGGGGCTCAGGCACTACAGCTGCAATTATTATAAACACAACACTCTAACCAAATGAGCTAACTGCACAGCTGCCAAAATTGTTTTAGAAGTAACCACCATTGAGGATGGGCCAGCTGCTGCACATTGGCACTGGTGGAGTAGAGCTGATACTTTTGAAATGAAGGGGTATGAAGGAATAATGCTGAAGGTGTTTCCTATACCTCAAAGTCATAACCTAATCCTGGATTAGAAAATTTGGTGTCATTACCCACCTGGTACTGGAAATGTGACAAACATAGGAAATACAGGGTTATAGCACTGCTTTGGAGATGGTTGCCAGATGATGTGGAGCAGAGTTGAAGTCTATGAGGCCACTGTTTTGAGCTGTAAAGATGAACAATAGAGGTCCAAGGATGTTGGATGTTCTAGGACTATGGGACCGCTGCCAAGGAGAGCCACTGGCTTGCAGTGGATCTGCCAAGGATGTAAGCAACACAGTAGGAGGGGGACTGCCTTGCCAAAGCCTTTTGGAGCCCAGGGGATTTCATCATAAGTCCAAAATACTGGACATGGACATGCAGGATTTGATGTTTGCCCTGCTGGAATTTGATCTTGAATTATTCCAGTCTTTCCTTTCTGTGTTCCCATCCTTTTTGAAATGAGAATGTTTATTCTACGCCATTATGTGTTGGAAGCATGTAACGTGTTTATAGTGCTCACAGTTGAGAAACTGTCTTGAGTCTCAGGTGAAACTTCGGACTTTTGAAAGTGTTGGGATTGGTAAAGACTATGGGGACTTTAAAAATTGGACTGAGGGCTGGAAGGATTGCTTAGTGGATAAGACGCTTGCCTGCAAAGCAAAGCACCTGAGTTCGGTTCTCTAGTACCAACATAAAGCCAGATGCACAAGGTAGTGCATGTATCTGGAGTTTGTTTGCAGTGGCTGGAGGCCTGGTGTGCCCATTCTCTCTCTGCCTGCTTCTCTCTCAAATAAATAAATAAATAAATATTTCTAAAAATTAAAAAATTGAACTGAATATATTTTGCATAATGAAATGGCCATGAGTCTGTGGGGACCCAGGGTGGAATGTGGTGGTTTGAATTGTTCCCCAGTTGCCTCATGTATTTGTGATTAAGATTCATACTTAATTTCCAGCTTGCAGAGCCTTTGGGAGGTGGAGCTTTGCTGTAGGAGGTGTATCACTGGGGGCAGATCTTGAAGTTTATTTGTGCAGCACACTGGTTGATCATAACAGCTCATTCTCTTTCATTCTTCCCTGCTATGTGCCCATGAAAGCTACCTTCCTGCTCCTGACATGTTTTCTCTGTCATAATGAAGCTTTCTTTCAAAATTGTAAGCCAGAAATAAACTCTTTTCTTCCAAAAGCTGCTTTTGGTTGAATGTTTTGTCACAGTGATTAGAAGGTAACTGCTACGCTACCCATGTTATTTTGTAATCTTGTTAAATTCTCAGTTTCATAATCTGAAAGTGCTGAACCATATGTGATAGTTTGAATGTATGTCTCCCACAGACTAAGGTGTTTTATTAAAGAATGTAGCTTGGGTCTCCAGCTGCCTGGCTGGAGGAGGTGTCCCTGGGGTTGGGGGATGGATACTGTGATCTAGCCCAAAGGTATGTAGAAAGGTTTGAGCTCTGGGATCCTGCTTGCTGCAGGTTCATGCTTGCTGCTTTTTGGTGTTTGCTGGTGGGTGGTGGTTTCTCTCTCTGCTTGGATTTGTGAATGGGAGCCTGTTTCTTCTGCCTTGATGGAACTTCCCCTGAATCTGTAAGTCTGAAGTAAATTCCTTCCTCACATAAAACTGTTTTGTTGGAGGCTCATCCCAGCAACATGGAAACTGTCTTACCATACCATGGTTTGCTTTGTCTATTTTAAAGTATTTTCATGGGAATTGAAAAAGTTTAAGAAAACTCTGTATGTTGTACAAGACTAATTTCTCTACTCTTTACCAAGAATTATAACTGTTGAGAGTTCAGCTATTTGCTGCTGAGGACAAATTACATGATAAATATCCCTAGAAATCTTTAAATAGTCTGCAATGCTGCTTCTCAAGGTGAAGTTAGGACTGTGGGACACAGGTGGGACCTAATTAATACAGATGCTGTATTAATAACTTGAGTTATGGTTTTAACAGTTCACTTCGAATTTTTTCAGATACCAGGAAGAGAGCCTGTTTAGAATCTTAGGCTTTTCCCATTTCTCAAACTAATTACTCCTTTCATAAGAAATGATAGGGCTCCAGGCTCAGAAGTCTCTGGAAGGCAATATTATCTGACATGAACTAGATAATTTAAAAAATGGTTATACTTACTTTCTATTTATGCCTAATGTTACTAATTTCTCACTTACTATGATAGTAAACTATGTCCTTGGAAGATAAGTACATTTAAATGAAGAAAATCTATCTTACTAGTACAAGTGAGATGAGATTAGCAAATGCCAGGAAATGACATGTGAAAGTCAAGACGGGGAGAAGTGCTACCCCAAATGCTCTACATCTTCTCTTTACTGACACCCATCACCTAGTCTACAGATGTCAGATTACAGAGGAAAGGTGAGGCATCACCAGCTACCTTTCTTATAATAGCCTGTTCTGTGAGAGTGCCCTTGTTCGATGTCATACATGACAGTGAAGTCTATGTAAATCTTCAGTAGGAGTTTAGGTTTAGGGGGCAGGGAGGGGTCTTTGTTGGGAAGATAGTAATGACCTGTTTGAATCTGGAAAGTTCCCAAGAGCTTATGCCTTTAGCTCTTGTTCCTGTTTGGGGAGGCTGTTTTGAAAGGCTATGAAATCCTTAGGAGGTAGAGCCTGGTTGGCATGAGTAAGTCATGAGGGGCGGGACTTTGAAGAAGGTGAGGAACCTGCCCTTCACTCTGTTTCCTTGATCTAAAATTCACACTCTGCCTCTTGCTTGCCACCATGTGAACCTTCTTTGCCATCACACACTCCACCCACCATGAACTTCATCATGCCTTCCCTGCTATTATGGACCCTCTGAACCTGAAAGACAAAGGAAAGTTTCTTCCCATAAATTGTTTGTGTCAGATATTGAGGTCACAGTAATGCAAAAGTGCCTGATACCTCCCTGAGGTTGAGGCTCCATGTCACTCACTATGGAAATCTCTGGAGGGCTGAGCACTGACTCTTTTAGACCTTTGAATGTGGGCACAGATGAAAAGGATTCTTTTCCTCCTTGGGAGCAATGCACGGATCTTGCTTGCCATCACACACATAGGGTGGGTGGTTTTCAGTGAGTGTCTAAAGGGAGGCGTGGTGAAGGATATATAAGGACCACGGGGAGAAGTGGGATCAGTCCTTGGGTGCAGCACACCCTGCCTCGTTCTTTTTTTGAGTATCTATTTTTGGGACATTGATATATCTGAGGCATTTTGCTAAGGTTGAAAATGGGATGTTTATAGCACCTCATTCCCAGCAGACAGATGGAAACAATTAACACCATATCTTCAAAATCATGTCATTGGAAGCTGCTCAGCAGTCCTGGTGCTCAAAAACCATCCTATATGATTGGGGGCAGAGATGGAGAGAGAAGGAAGCAAATATGAGCTTGATTCCTCTTCAGCCCAAGAAGTTCTGAGGCAGCAGCTATATTAACCATACTACTCACACAGCAAAACAGGTTTATAGAAGTTAAGAGCATGCCCAGTGCACAAGGTCATACAAGGTCATATAGCAAGCAAGTTAGGGAGCTGGGAATTCAGTTCCTAAGATGCATGTGTATGTGTTTGCATGCATGCATGCATGAATGTTTGTGTGCATGGATATGGGTGCAAGTGTTTTACAGCATGGGAGTGGAGGTCAGAAGACAGCTTCCAAGACTCATCCTTGCCTTCCCACGTTATTTGAGGCATTTTTTCTCTGGACTCTAATGTTGTTCTTTGCTGCACTTACATGAACTTCTGGGAAATTCTCCCATCTTTGCCTCCTATCTCCCTATCATCTGGGATTAAAGAAGCCTATCATGTCTTCCAGCTTTTTATGTGGGATCTGGGGATCAAGTATCCAGGCTTGAGCCGCAAGTGCTTTATTCCTCTGAGCCATCTCCCCAGCTCAGGCTCACATTGATTTTAGGCAATAGCAGAGAGTATAGAATGAATAATGGATATGGGGAGGCCCAGTAATGCTCCTCAAAAAAATAAAAATAAGCCTGTCCATATTTAGATGCTCATATCTAGAAGTTCATAGCCTGGCTTGTGGAACCTGTAAATGTTATCTTAAGTGGCAGGAGAGACTGTTTAGATGCAATGAAATTAAAAGATCTAGAGATGGGAGATTATCCCAGAGTATCTTCACCATTGTCACAAGTTTTTTATAAGAAGGAAACTTAGAGCAGAAAGAAGAGGCATGTGACTCAGGCAGATATTGGAGTGACATGGCCATGAGCCAAGACATGCTGGCAGCCACCAGAAACTGAGAGGCAAGGAATGGCTCTCCCGAGAACTGCAGAACTCTGCCTTGCCCTCACCCCAATTTCAGCTAATAAAACTTATGGTATCTGAAATGATATAAAACCACCAATTTTGAGGTACTTTGTTCTAGTAGTCATGAGAAGGTAATACAAGGCCTGAGATGGAATCATGAAAGTCAACATCTTAAAGACTGAGAGGGTCCAAGGACATTGAGAAAGTTAGGGCACCAGGGAGCATGAAATAAAACAGAATACTCAGGGAAGGAGCAGTTAGTCACCTGGATACCTGCTCCCATGAGACCAGGACGTATGTGTAGTGGCTTTGCTTTCTGTGGGCCATACTTGTTCTGTGAGCTGGGAGCTAGCCAAACTTCTTTCTGCTCCTAGGCAAGAACATAAAATCCTCATCTTCAATGCTATTTTATTTTGTTTATTTGTATGTGGGTGGGGAGCTGTACATGTGCCGTGGCTTACATATAGAGGACAGAAGACAACCTTGGAATGTTGTCTTCTCCTACCTTCTAGCTTCAGGATTCTCTCGCCTCTGCATCTCATTCCTATCGGTGTGTGCTACTCATCTGGCTTTATGTGGGTGCTGGGGATCTGAACTTAGGTCACTAGACTTGCAGAGCAAGCACCTTTAACTGCATAACCACCTCTCCAGTCTCCCAAATCCTGTTCCTGGCCCAAAAAACTTGGCAGCTCCATGACTCCACCTCCCTTCTCTATCCTTCTGCTCATCTCACCATTCTCCATCTTGCAGGACTGTGTTTTTGAACTGTGTCAAGCTCTGGGGTTTTTGTGCCTGTTCTTTTCTTTGAATCTTCCCCCACATTAGGTGCCTTAGCAACCTTCAGGTCTCAGCTCAAATGCCTCCTCCTATGGCCCCTTTCCTGATGTTTCTGCTAAAGTGTACCCCCCTCATGGTATACTATTGTGTGTTACCTTATCATTCTATGGTATGCAATTATTTTATTTGCTTACCTGTTTACTGTATAGCTTCCCATGCTGGTCCACAAGTCTCACAAAGGTAAAAATGTTATATTGGCCACCATTCTATTCATAGCACAAAGTTTAAAACATACTAGTTCCTTAATGAGTATTTGTTAAATAAAGATTGCTGAGACAGGAGGGCCAGGACAGCCTCAAGATGGAGATATGGCCCACATGATAGGGCACCCAAGGAGAAACATTGAAGGTCATGGGGAAGTGGTTGCAGTGGTGGTGGTGGTGGAGAACATTAGTCTGAACCAAGCTGAGGGTTGTTGAAGGCTGAATTTCATCCTAATAGGCAGGATATACCACAGCCTCATAGCACATGGAGACTCATGGATGAGCACATGGGGCCTTGGATGGAAAGACAGGTTTTAGGTTTTGAGATAACTCCAGACAGTACATGGAGATGAAATCCAGGGAGGTGTTGAGAGATGGAGGAGGGGTAAAGAAGTGCCCACTGGCTGGAGGGTCAGATTTGTCTGGGCAGTGCTATCCTGGCCTCTTTTAATAGATAATGATCCCCTTTTAGCCCAAAGCACAGCAGCACCTCACCCACCAGACCATTTTGGGAGACTTTGAGAGAAGCCCAGAGGCATCACCATCTGACGAAAGGCTCAGGATTGTTTCCAGCTGGAGGCTGCGGGCTCTGTCATCTCCACAGCCTGAAGGATAGGATGGTGAGGGGCATTGCCCTGGAAAGCAGAAGAATGAATCCAAATCCAGTTGTATGATGTTGGTCCACGAGAGCAGATATGAGATTCTCTTGATCTTGGATGCTCCCCTCTCTTCTACATTGAACGAGGGTGGTTCCATCAAGTCTTCTGCATCTGCTTATGTCATTCATTACCTTTGCTAGTGCTCTTGTTTCTCCATGAGGATCAAAACGAGGTCTAGTGTTTGTTCCAGTCTGAAGGACCCTTTACTATTTCTTGGCAGACTGCCCTGCCGCAACACATTATCTGCTTTTGTTCATATGGATTTGTCTCAATGTCTCCTTCAATTTTGAAGGATTCTTTGTTGGGTACTGTTGCAGTTAGCTTCACATTGCTGGCCCAAAGCTCCCAACCAAAAGCAGCTTATTGGAGGAAAAGTTGGACTTTGGCTTACAGACCAGGGGAAGCTCCATGACAGCAGAGGAAAATGTGGCATGAGCAGAGGCTGGATTTCACCTCTGGCCAACATCAGGTGGACAACAGCAGTGGGAGAGTGTGCCAAACAAGGGGAAAGCAAGGGCAAGCAGGCTACAACACCCATAAGCCAGCCCCCAAGAACACACCTCCAAGGTTCCAATTCCCAAATTGCCATCAGCTGGGGATCAGGCATTCACTTTATGGGGAACATCTGAATCAAACCACCACCAGTGCAGAATTTCCAGAGACATTGTAGACAGAGAGAGAGAGAAAGAGAGTGGGAGAGAGAGAAGAGAATATGGGTGTTGTGGTCAGCTTCTTAGTTGCTGCGCAGAAAGAACCCAAACAAAAGCGGCTTGTAGAGGAATGGGTTTATTAGGCTTATGGACTCGAGGGGAGACTCCATTCTGACAGGGAAAATGATGGCATGAGCAGAGGGCTGGACATCACCTCTGCCACAGCACTGCAAACAGCAGCAGGAAGGTGTGCCAAATACTGGCAGGGGAAGCTGGCTTATAACCCCCATAAGCCCGCCCCAACAACACAGCTCTAGTGAGGTTCTAATTCCTGAATTGCCATCAGCTGAGGATTGATCTATCAGAACACATTGATTTGTTTGTGGTGGACACCTGGATCAAACCATGCCAATGGGTGTATCAGGGCATCCTTCCATTGCAAACAAATTCCCTATGCATGTGCCACTTTGTGCATCTGGCTTTACATGTGTACTGGGGACTCCAACCTGGAGGTTGTTAGGCTTTGCAGGCAAGTGCCTTAACCACTGAGCCATCTCTCCAGCCCGTTCCCAACATTTTAACTGTGCCACTCCATCATCTGTTGGTTCTCATGGTTTTAATTTTCAAATAAATTATTTATATCTTATTGGGGATTCGTTATTTGTGACCAGATACACTCCCCTCCCCCACTTTCAATATCTTTTTGTACATTGCTCACAGCGTAATTAAAATGTGGATCTCTGAATTTATCCTTTTTGAGCTTGGCTGAGCTTCTTAGACATGTAGATTAATGTTTTTAATCAGATTTAGGACGACTCTAGTCATTGATTCAAATATTTTCTCTCTCTTCTCCTTTGGAGATTGTGATATTGTGATTCCTGATATGTTGATCAAGTTGATGGTGTCCTGTGGGGGGGTCTCTGAGTCTACTCATCTTCCTTCATTGTCTTCTCCTCCTCCCTCTGTCTCTGTGTGTATTTTTCTTTCCTTTTTTCCCAAGCAGAGAGAGAAGAAAGACAGAGAGAATGGGCTTGCCAGGGCCTCCAGCTGCTGCAAACAAATTTCAGATGCATCCATCACTTTGTGTGTCTGACTTTAGGAGGGTACTGGAGGATCATCAAAACTGGGTTGTTAGGCTTTGCAGGCAAGTGGCTTAACCAATGAGCCACCTTTCCAGCCCCTCTTCCTGTCCCTTAGTCAGGATAATTTCCCCAGAACTGTTTGCAAATTCACTGTTCTTTCTTCAGACATCAGTTGTTGACACCTCTAGTGAATCTTTCATTTTGCTGGTGTGGCAACCCAACCCATTTCACACATGTATGGATGCGTGCATGTACATACACAGCATCACCTGTCCTTACATGTTTCCATGACCTCCAATCCAGTGTAATTTAGCCTGAAAGTCTCCATACTCGTGGTAGTACTGATTATGTGTGCCCAGTTGTGACTACATGGGTAGTCAGGCTTACTAGCTCATGCTAATTAGCTTTCCAATGTGTCTGGTTGAGACAACTCTGGATAAATTATTTTTTAACTTTTTATTGATGATTTTCATAGATGTACATAATATAATTTGATTATAATTCCCTCCCACTACTTTCTTTTATCTGTCTTCCCCCATTTTCCTTTCACAAAACCCCTTCTTATGGGTAGATTTTTGTATGGACATACGTTTCCACTTCTCTGGAAAAAATGCAGCAGAGTTGTTGAAGCATATCCTAATTGTATATTTAATTTTATAAGATGCTGCTATTTTCTAGGAGAGCCACCCCTTCGACATTCTTGTGGAATAGTGTGAGTGATCTGGTTCCTACACCAGATCATGCTCATGGGCTGTCAGTGTTTGTCTTAGCAATTCCCATTGGTCCATGATATCATGTCATTGTGGTTTCATTTGCATTTCTCCAGTGTCTAATAATGCTTAATATAGTTTCATGGGCTTAATTTGTTATTTATGACATTATCTTTGGAGAAATGTCTGTGTCATTTTCTAATTGAATTGTGATTTTATTTTCTTTTAACTTTTTATTGACAGCTTCCATAATTATCATTGATAATACCATGATAATTCCCTTGCCAAACCTACTTTTCCCCTCTCAAATCCACTTACCATCATATCCCCTCCTCCTCTCAATCAGTCTATCTTGTTTTGATATCATCATCTTTTCCTCCTGTTATGAAGGTCTCATGTAGGTAGTATCAAGCACTTTGAAGTCATGAATATCAAGGCAATGTTATGTCTGGCAGATTGCATTGTAAGCAGTCCTTTGGCTTTTGCAATTTTTCCCCCAACTCTTCCACAATGGACCCTGAGCCTTGGAAGGTGTGATAGAGATGTTTCAGTGTGACTTTCTTATTGATGAGTTTTGAGAGTAAGAAAACATATATATTCCAGCTATGTACATGATTTTTAGATATGAGACTTTCAAATACTCTCTTGCCTTTTTATGCTCTACATTAAGTTTGTCAGAGGGAAAAAAGTTAGTTTTGATGACATATAATTCATTAACTAGATATCTTTTTATAGATAATGCTTTTGGAATCAAGCTTAAAAACCCTTTTGCGGGCTGGAGAGATGGCTCAGCGGTTAAGGCACTGCCTCCAGTGCCTAAGGCCCTGGGTTCAATTCCCCAGGACCCACAAAAGCCAGACCCACAAGGTGGTGGCCTTGGTTCTCTCTCTCTCTCTCTCTCTCTCTCTCTCTCTCTCTCTCTCTCTCTCTCTCTCTCTCTCCTTGAAAATGAATAAATAAAATATTTAAAAAAAATAAAAAAAAACCCTTTTGCCTAGTCTTTGACTCTGAATATTTTCTCCCTTGCTTCACTAAAAGCTTATGATTTTATGTTCTATATTAAATCTATGACACATTTTGAGCTAACTTTTGTATAAGATGTGAGAGTTTGGTCAGTGCTCAGTTTTCCCATGTTGGATCCACTGCTAGTCATTGAATTGCTGTATTGAAATGATTGTCTTACCCAGCTAGCAACACAGCTGAGGCTTTCAATGCATTTTTTTCTAGTCTTAAAGTGATTGGAAAACCCACATGTTCCATATTATAGACTGGGATTTAGAGATTTTCTGTCTGAGAATCAAAATCCTGTCTTATCTTTAATGAATAGCCTTTCACTGCAGTTATACAGCATTAGAAAAATAAGGCTAAATGGGAATGTTTAGTCAAAGTTTAAAAATGGAGTGAAGGAGAGAAAGAGAGGTATGATCTCACTCTAGTCCAGGCTAGCCTGGAACTCACAGTGACCCTCCTACTTGCCTCTTGAGTGCTGGGATTAAAGGTGTGTACCCCACTTTGCATTGTTTTGATACATGATAGTAGTACAAAATGGGGTATGGTGTGATGCTAGTGCACGGATACAAAGGGCAGAGATCAAATCTGCATAACCTGTGTATCCTCCACCGGAGATGGTCATCTGGTTACTTAGACTGCTTTCCTGTTTGTAAAGTGTGGCTGTCCTTAATCACAGCTCACAGGCCAGGCATCTTTAGGAGGTCATGCAGCCCCCTCCATACTCCCAGGTAGAGATGGAAGAGCCAGGCTCTGTCTCTCTTCTCCTGGTGCTAAGCATCTGGTGAGTGAACAGCCTGGCTTAGTGCCAAGGGGGAGGATGCCTGTGGGCTCCCCTTTCAGCCCACAGCCCACTGCCCTCCCCAACGTTGGCTCTAGGAAAAGCTCTGTGATATAAACAGATTAGAAAAAGCCTGCGCCTGGCCCTCCCTGCTGCCCCATGAGCAGGGCTCCAGAGATTAGTGGCTGCGGCTTGGTGGGGGCCAAAGCGAAGGTCAGCATTGGTTTAGAGGAGCGCTTCTAGAGAGCTTGGGATCCTTGGGCTTCTCTCCTTTCCGGCATGTAAGAGGTGCTGGCCAGAGACAAAGACACAGTCATCTGTCCCAGGCAAAAATGGTTGTCAACCCAGTTTCCCAGACAGAGGAAAAGAACAGGTAGTGAACGCACCCTGCTGTCGGGAGCTCTTCCTGAGGAGGAGCCTCTGTCATTCATCCATTTCCTTAACCTTTCATTTGAGAGCTGATTTACCCATTTAGTCTCTTATTCATTGAATAAAATAAGCTAATTTATCAATTTATTCTCTTATTCATTGAAAACCCACCAGCCTACCCCACCAGCTCCCAGAGAACACTCCTTTCACTTCTACATATCTGGCCCTGTGGCCTGCCCAGGGATGCAGGCAAGGAAAACAAGATGTCCACTCACTACCGAGTGGCTAGTCTGGATGCACTCCTGGGCATGGCAGGGGCTCTGCCACATGTGTGTTTTTGCAGGCATGAATGTGGCCTCAGTGACTTTGGCCAGTGCCCTGCAGGTCAGGGGTGAATCTCTGTCTGAGGAGGAAATCTGGTCTGTCTTGTCACTAGCTGTGGAGCAGCTCCTGGAAGACCTTCACAATGGTAAGAGAGTGCTTGGGGCATTTGAATCACAGGAAGTTGAAGGGGAAACTGTCGAGACAAGCACACTTCCCGCTGCTTCTTGACTAGTATTAAGATGTGAAGATGATGGTACCCAGCAGTCAGCTCCCTTGGTCTTGCATGGTGCATGTGGGGAGACCAGCTGCAGCTGTATGGACCTCCCCATCTCCTGAAATCCCCTCATCTCTGCCACAGTCTGCTTGAGGCTGTACTAGACTGTCTCTGTCAGAAAGAAGAAACAACACTGTGGTCTTAACAGGGGAGGGTAATATGAACAATTGTTTAACTATAATGTAGGAGGAGCAAAAATATAAGAAAACTACAGAATCCCATAGAGCTGAGGGCAGGTCTTCCTTAGGTTGAGCCTCAGACCTGATGGAGAAGCTGTGCTTGTAGCTCATGATGATGGAGATCCCTGGCCAGAGGGACTCCTCAATCATGACCTAGGGGGGCACAGGCAGGTAATGAGTAGTGAAAAGGACTGGAAGTTGGGGGTGACCATTTGGTGGGTGGGCAGGCTCAGGTGAACAAGAGGACGGTATGGGCAGGCAGGCTGAAGCCAGAAGTATCTGTGTGGACAGGCCCATGAGAAAATGATCACATAACCTGGTTGTGACTTAAGGTCTATAAGGGACCTCATGTCCTGGGACTGAGTTCAGGGTAGAGTGTCACTGCCTGGTGGTCTCTTGCCCACACCATCAACCCTAGACATAGCAGGAGAGAGTCCTTGCTTCTAGTGCCTGTTCCAAGAAAGTTTTCAAACAGCAGAGATGCTTAAAAGAGCTGGGATGGAAGGGTGAGTTTGGAGCTGTGAGACATTCAGTTGGTGACTCAAGCAAACGTACGTGTTCACACTCAGGTGTTGACTCAGAAGAATTCCAGCTCAGCAGCTCACTGTGTGAAGGGGAGGCAGTATGTGAGATCACACAGGCTCCATCAGGTGCTGTCTCAGTACAGGCAGGTGGAGCAGGCTGTACCTATACCTGAGCATCTCTTCTCTCTGGGCCCTCACTCCTCTCCCCTTTCCTGGGGGCTCTGATGAATTCTTGGATGACCATTTCCCTTAGGTCCTGGGCTAGCTGTAAAGCACTCAGGCTTGCACCAATTTCCAGGGGACTTGACGTCTACTCATGTACTAGTTATGGTTCTCTAGAGGAACAGAATCAGTAGAGTGAATTTGTAAAAAGGGGGATGTACTAAATCAGCTCACAAGATATGGTTGGGCAGTTCAGCAAGGGAAGTTGAAGAATCTAGTAGTTGTTCGGTCCACATGTTAGAATGAAGGCCAGAGAATTGTAGAACCTGGTAGCTGCTCAGTCCGTGAGTCCAGATGAATAGCAGAAGCATGAGCAAGAGCAGCAGAGGAAGCTGAATAAAGGAAGAAAAGTACTGGTGTTCTCCTAGAGCTTCCTGATATACAGTCCTCCAGCAGAAAGGCTGCCCATTTGAAAGGAAGGATTTCTTACTCAGTTAATCTTGCCTGGTGTTGTAGTTACCTTTGTGTTGTTGGGATAAAGCACTGACCAAAACAGATGATGGGAGAAGTGTTTCTATTTTGGTTTACAGTCTCAGGGGGAAGATTCATAATGGCAAGAGGACAGCTTGGCATAAACAAAGGCTGGACATCACCTTTACCACAGCAGGTGGAAATATGCAGCAGGAAAGTGAGCCAAACCCTAGCAAGAGGGGGCTGGTTATAACACCTGTGGTGGTTTGGATGGCATTCTTCATAAACTCATTTTGAATGCTTGAGCCCCAGCTGATGGAAATTTGGGAGTTGGAGCCTTGCTAGAGGAGGTGTGTTATTGGGAAAAAGTTTTTGGGTACCAGACTCCTGCTCACTTTCTTGTTCCTGTTGTCCACCTGATGTTGGCAAGAAGGTGATGTCCAGCCTCTTCCATCTTTTCCCTGCTATCATGGAGCTTCCCCTTGGGACTGTAAGTAAAAAATAACTACTTTCCTCCCATAAGCTGCTTCTGGTTGGGTGTTTGTCCCAACAATCAAAAGGTGACTGCAATAACACCCCTAATCTTGCTCCCCCAATACACCTCCAGCAAGTGTTAACCTCCCAAATTGTCACCAGCTGAGGACCAAGTATACAAAACACATGAGTTTTGGGGGGTGACATCTGATCCCAGCCACCACACCTGGAAACCCCTTCACAGACCCACCCAAGAGTCTTGTCTCTAACTCCATTCCTAATCTGCTCAAGTTGACAACAACCTTAACCATCACAACTGACCTTTAACTGTAAGATTCTTAGGCCACTTATGAATTTTGATGCAGGTGCTAAATAGTTGGCCACAGCTCCATCTTCTTTTTGTTACCCACACTTCATGTCTTACCCTAAGTCTTGCTCACAGTCAGTCCTTGAGGCAGGGGTGGTTATGCACAGGTTGTCTTATCTCTACACCCCATTATTATCTTGTTTCCAGATTCTTCAGACTATGTGGTATGCCCCTGGTCCATCCTGCTTTCTGCAGCTGGAAGTCTTACTTTCCAAGACCACATTTCTTACATAGAATCTGCCCCATTCAAGGCCCCCGAATTGCTATAAGAACCAAATGAGGACAAGAAGCCTGATGCATCACAGGTAAGATGTGTGGCATCTCTGCAACACCATCCTTCTGCCCCCCTGGGAGAACCACCCCCACATCCTGAAGGTGGTACCCCTAGCTTCTCATTCTGAAGTAGAATGGTTGTAAATAATGTTCCTGGGGGTTAGAGAGACAGCTCAACTGTTAAGGCACTTGCTTGCTTGCCTGCAGAACCTAATGACCTGGGTTCAGTTCCCCTGTACCCATATAAAACCATATGCACAAAGTGGCACATGACTCTGGAGTTCATTTGCAGTGGCTGGAGGCCCTGGTACACCATTCTGTCTGTCTCTGACTCTCTCTGTTGCAAATAAATAAATAAATAGATGAATATTTTTTTAAAAAAATGAATGTTCCTGGGCTTTCTTGCCAGCAAGTTTCTAGCTCTGGGACAAGTAAAGGTCAAGCTTGTTGAGCCCTAGTATCTCCATCTGTAAAGCAGGGTTAAGGTAACTTTGTGGGCTTGGCTGTTACAGCATTCAAAAAATCATGTTAGAGAAAGCTGTGGCTTAATGGTCTGCACATTGGACCATTAAACATAAAGTAAGAGCCCCCAGATGATCAACTAGTCCTCCATAGGAGCTTTGCCTAAGGCAGAATTAAGGGCTGCTGCTGCAGGGTACTCAGTGCTGTATTGTTGATGTCAGCCATAGACTGGAAAGAACATGTATGATCACTGGAGGGTAGATTGAGACAAGTTAGCATGCACTCCAATTGTTGGGGGGTCACGGACCCCTGGCCCCCTGTGGGTAGCCCAAGTCTCACCCGCTAGCAGGAGAAAGGGCTCGATCGGGGGAGAGGTGAGGCAACGGTTGGACAGACACATGTGACCAGGAGAAATGTTGGGCAAATCTCATTTTATTTGAGCACCCAAAGCCCTTTTTAACTCGAGGCTGCATTGTTCAGCCTATTTCTCTCAAGCAATAAGATTCAAACTTTTTGGCTGGAGCCAATCAGCAGAGTACAGCAGAGCAAAATACACCTCCTTAGGGCGCATTGTTTTACAGCCAATCAGCAGGGTAGTTTGTTCATTTTCAGGAGGTGGGGTTATTGCCAGTAAAACAAAACTCAGCATGCAGGAACAAGGCTTATCAGCTACACAGAATTCAACAAGCAGGATCAAGGCTTATCAGCTACTACCTCTGCCTCCCAAGTGCTGAGATTAAAGGTGTGTGACCCCACTCCCGGCTTTATTCCATATTCTAAAATTTAGCTTAAGGTTGCTCAGTTAGGCTGGGGCCCAACACTCCAATGACACTGCTGCAGAGACCTCTTTAGTGACTGGGAAAGAAATTCAACGAATAAATGTGATCCAACAGAAATAGATATAGGTAGAAAGAGATGATAGATAGATAGATAGATAGATAGATAGATAGATAGATAGACAGAGATCAAGCATATGCTAAAATGTCGGCAGTGACTTTTCCAGGGTGACAACATCAACCGCAATGCCTGTAGAGGCTCTTGGATCCCTCAATGGAAATATTCCAGTAGACAGTACTTTCGGTTTGGAAAAGAAGAATTCAAAGGTGAGAATGTTCAAGGCAGACACGCGGAGAATGACACACTGGGTGTTTCATCAGTGAGCTCTGTTTCCTCTCCTTTGTCCTTTCTTGGGAAAAGTAAAGATCTGGAAATGTTGCTCCCCCCCACCAGGTGCTGGCCTGGAATTGGGTATCAATGAAGATACGGAGTCCTGATGTAGCTTTTACAAAACTTATTTATTTATTTATTTATTTATTTATTTATTTATTTATTTATTTATTTATTTGCAAGGAGAGAGAGACAGACAAAGAGAGAGAGAGACAGAGAGAGAAAGAGAGAGAGAGAGAGAGAGAGAGAGAGAGAGAGAGAGAGCACATACCAGCGCCTCTAGCTTCTGCACACCAACTCCAGGTGGATGCGCCATCTTTCGCATCTGCTTTAAATGGAGAGTCAAACCCAGGCCATTAGCCATCTCTCCAGCCTATAGTTTTAAGGTATGGTTTCACTCTAGCCCAGGCTGACCTGGAATTCACTCTGCAGCCCCAGACTGGCCCCAAACTCACAGGATCCTTCCACCTCTGCCTCCCAAGTGCTGGGATTAAAGGCGTGTGCCACCAAGCCAGGCAGGCTGGAGCCCCATGAAGAACAAGACAACAGTTCTTCATCCAGAGACTACAGCCACATGGCTGGGGCGGCAGCATCCATGCTGGGCTCAGTCCTTGGTTTGCAACTTTTGTCAGCAAACCCTCTAGCTTGCCTTTGCTTTAGATCCCTCCTCTTTAAATGGGGACAATGGACAAACCTGCCTCAGAGGATTGTTCTGAGGATCACATACATCTCTATAAGTAAAACACTATGAATGAAGCTCAGCACAATGAGTGCCCTATGTCTGATAAAACAGGAACAGCTTCAAGAACAATAATTATCATCTCCAAGTGCTTTCTATTTGATCTTTGTGTGCATTCAGGCAGGATGCTCACTTTAAAGATGAGAAGCTGAGGTTCAGAGAAGTCAGTTTTCTGACAAGTTGCCAGGCTTTGTAATCAGGCTAACCCATAATATGTCATGTACAGATGGCTTTGGCTGCAAGAAACAAAAGCCCAAAGTACAACGACAAGAGTCGCTGAGAGTCATTAGTCATCTAACAAGACCTCTAGGGATTGGTCAGCAGCTTAGTAATATCTCCAAGGATCCTGGCTACATGTTTCTGTTCTTCTCTTCTTATTCTCATGCTTGTTTCCTCATGGTTGCAAGATGGCTGCTATGACTCCATGTATCATGGAGAATTCAAGGTAGGAACACCAAGAAAGGTTGGGACCAATCACATGTGTTTCATTTACCAGTAAAGCAAAAAGAGGTGCTGTAGAGATGGGTCAGTGGTTAAAGCCTAATCCCAGTACCTACATAAAGCCAGATGCACAAAGAGGTGCATGTGTCTGGAGTCTGTTTGCAGCAGCTGGCTGCCCTGGCGCACCCATTCTCTATGTGTGTCTCTATTCTCTCTCCCTCCCTCCCTCCCTCTCTCTCTCTCTCTCTCTCTCTCTCTCTCTCTCTCTGCTTGAATATTTTTTTAAAAAGTAAACAAAAATGCTTCAGAAAACTTCTAATAGATTTGCCAAATTGGGAGTCCTAGGAATGGCTAAAAAGCAGGTTTCTGGCTTCATAGTCTGCAATGTAGGAGGCAGCAAAGTTTAGGGAGGTGCAGATGGTGCTGTGCCACCCAGATGACTGTGCTTGTAAGTAGAGGTCGAACTGTGCTCTGCTTGCAGAACCATGGACTAACAGACGCCAGATAGCTAACTGCATTTTTCTCTTGAGTAGATGCATGTCTACTCCTTAGGAATGACTCTCTACTGGTCAGCAGCATTTCATGTCCCTCCAAACCAGGTCTGTAAACAAGAACATTCTAAGTCTTGACAGCTGTGCCTTTGGAATAGCTTAGTGGCTTTCCCACATGTTCTGAGTGCAGATACTGTGCTAAGTCTTAGGCCAGCATTACTGTGAGCCCATAAGTGACCTCCGCACCCTAGTTGACACAACACTGCAGACTGACCCAAGTTGAGACTGACAGGCAAGCTAAGATTCACTTGCCAGCTATGCAGCGAGAGTAGCAAGCTGGAAGCTTTTCTATACACTGAAAATAATTTTTTGTTTTTGTCTCAAATGCTTTAGAGTCAGTCCTTCCTAAAGTCAAGTTGCCTCCCTGAGAAAGGGCCCTGTGTTCAATAAATCAGGGAAGATGCATCCTGAATGTCACCCTCACAAAGGTTTTTCAAAGCAGTTACTGACTATGGCAAGGCTTAAAGCATATGGACTTGGTGAAGCACAGCCTTTCACACAATTTTGAACTGACGAGTGTGTGTGTGTGTGTGTGTGTGTGTGTATGTTTCAGACACTTTAAGAATTCCTTAGAAATTAGGGCTATAAGAACACACTGGAACTAGCCACAGAGTCTTCCTCCCTCTCTCTTTCTTAACTACCCCTCCCTACCTGAGGTGAGATGCTCTGGTCAGGTAATATTCTGGTTTCTCATCAGGGTACATGTTGCCCAAACCTGCTGTGGTCCCGTGTGCTGTTCCTCTCATTCTCAGGCATTCCCAGGGCCGGCTTTCTTTTCTTTTCTTGTTTTTTTAATTGTGATGGTTAAGTTTTTTTTTGTTTCTTTCTTTAAATTTTGAGTTGTTATCCCCCATTCCCCAATGTCCTTCATCCCCATCCCCAATCAGCTGGATATCCTTCTCCGTGGGCCACCTGGATCAGTCCTTGGGGCAGGGAATCATGGATAGCCTA
>PVHP010022096.1:0-28623 GCA_004024765.1 Zapus hudsonius
AGATAGATAGATAGATAGATAGATAGATAGATAGATAGATAGATAGATAGATGACTAGAAATGTTCATAGGTAAAGTTTGGTATATGTGCTACTTATTCATCACTGGAAAAAATTACCCAACCAAAAGCAGTTTTTGGAAGATAAAATGTTTAATTTTCTTAAAGTTTTAAGGAAAGTTTCATGATGGTGGGGAAGACATGGTGGCTGGAATGGGAAGCTAGAGTCACATGATCACATCCAACAGGGAAGAAACAGAGCAACCCTGGGATAACACTTCAAGGCCTGCCTGCAGGGTCACACATTTTCCAGAAAGGCTCCACCTCCAACAAGTTACACAACCAAGGGACACCATCTAGGGCTTAAGTATGAGAGCACATAAGCCTACCGGGGTGGCGTTTTACATTCAAACATCCATGATTGGTAATATATAAGTCTGATTTCAAAAAAATTCCAGTTGTTTGTCCATACCATTCCAAATACATAGTTAGCTTTATTCCAGTCCCCAGAAGAATAAAATATTATTTTCTGGGGAAGTTCAGCTTAAGGTTGAAATTCAGTTCAGTAAACAATTATAAAATATCTACTAAATAGTTAGACACTATGCAACATGCTCAGATCACAAAGTTGAATAAGGCTTATTCTTTCAAACACAGAAACTCAAGGAATAGGCAACATAGTAGGCTAAATAAGATTCCTAAACTTTTGCTAGGATAACATTTGATGTTTCTGAGATGATTAATGACTAGAAAGACAATGTGGGGCATAGAAGGAGGGTATCGAATAACTGACAACAAATTGCCTTTCTGTTGTTTTGTTTTCTTGTGGTTCTGGGAGTCATACTCAGAGCCTTCTACACAGGGTTCATCCTCAGTTTTTCCAGCTTCAGAAGTGTATATCTGTGCATGTTGAAATCTCTCTCTCATCCAACCACCTCCTATTTCCTACCTTCCTTAAACCCCTGGTATTGTGTCAGTTGAATGTGCAATCAAAGAAGAAAATTGGCTCTGGTGTCTCTGTGAAAGTGTCATGTGTGTAAGCTGTGTTTCCAATGTGGGTGGTGCTGAGAGGTGGAGGAACCTTGAAGATGTAGGACCTCCTAGAAGGTCATTACTGGCCCCTTCAGGCTCTCTGACTGCCTAACTTCTTATGTGACCTCTTTGTCTCACAGCTTCCCTGAATATTGAGTTGGAATCTAAGATTTGGCCCTCATTACTAAGCTGGCCAGTACCATGTGCTTGGACCTCTAGAACAATTAGCTAAATAGACGTCTATCTTTATAAGTCACCTAGCATCAGGTACTTTGGCATTATAATAAAATGTGCTTGAACACTAACTATTCTCTTTTGTTTTCCAAAACCGTTTATTATAGTCTTAGCCTAGGATTCAAGCATGGCATATATAAAATAATCATAGCATCATACAATGGACACCACAACCTGTTTTTGACATGTCATGGGACTTGACTATCACCCTGACTTCCTAACTACCTTCTCTCTAATTCTACTTGAAACACTTGAATTTTACAATAATGTTTTTTTGGGGGGTGGTGTAGTTCTTAGTTTGTTGTTGTTGTTGTTGTTGTTGTTGTTGTTGTTGTTGTTGTGGGGGATTTATTTTTTGGCAAAATAATAAGGATAAAACAAAGCTCTAATAGGATAGAGATATAAAAGCCCCAAAGAAGGTGATTAATATCATTGCTGCTAACTTTCCACAAGCATTTGTCAGCACAGCAGTAAGCTAACTCAGGCAGTGCCAGAAGTAATATTGAAATTCTCCAGCATCTCACTCCAGCAATAAAACGCAGATTTATGTGATGCAGCCCATAAGAGAAGATGGGATCAAATCATCCTAGATGACTAAATTGCAGTGTTTCTGGTGGGAAGCTTAATAACTGAACTCTTTATCCTCCCCTGCCCCACCCCAGGGACAGCTCAGCAATTGGTTTTCATTTTTCTGACATTTTGTCAGAAACAAAGCCTCAGATGTGCTGCCCTGACTCATGGTCTGGGCTGCAGAGATCAGCTTACTTCATAGTGGTGTCAGAAGACTCAGTTCTAGGTCCTGCTGTCATGCTAACCCTATGATTTGAAAGTAGCTGCCTCGGTTAAACACAGTGCCCAATATGCACATCTCTTTGGAATCTCTTCCAGCCTCATTCACACTCTGCCTCTGCAATACCATCCGGCATTACCCAGGCTGTCTATCTGGGAGCTGATTTCATTTCTGGATTCAGGAAGGTCTCTCAGTGTTGTGTGATATCAGTCTGTGGAATCTTCAGCAATAGGGTCTTATCTTTTGCCTGAGGTGGGTATTCAAGGGCTGTGACAAAAGTTTGTCTTATTTTAGGGACCATGTGGGTCACTGATCAACAGCTCATTGTGGGAGGTAACTACTTACTTTCATCATTGATTGCTACCTAGCTAGTTTCTTTTTCTCTTCTTTTGTTCTACTTTCTCCCATCTTTTCATTTTCATATCCTTTTCCTCTCCCTTCCTTATCCCTGTTAATTATTTGAACTTGTTTCTAACCAGAGTATTACTTCCTTGCCAGTGATATGTAAAGATAAAAAGACTCATCACTCTGTACACGGTTGCAGGGTTGGATTAAATAGCTGAGGAACAGTTTGAAGTACACCTTTAGTGAGGCATACATGGAAACAGAACAATGTTCGGGAAAAACACACAGCTGCAGCTATAAGTACATGTGGTAGCACAATACAGAACATAACCCACTGCAAAAACTATTCAGAGCATTTTGCTACATGTTCTTCTAGTCCTCCAAACAAAAGATTATAAAACCCAACTAAAATAACTGAGTAAAAACTGTATCGTTCAGCATTAGGAAACATGACAATAATGTGCCTGGTTTTCAGAACTAGCAAGGCATGCAGCATAATATGAGCAATGTAAACTACACCTGTAGATACCTAACCAATGAAGAATCCTCTGCCAAGATTAAACACAGTATGAATGTGTCCAAGAAAACTGAGAATTCACTAGCATCCATTTTTAGTCCTGGTTCCCCAAATGCAATTTCCAATCTATGTATTATGTCAGAAGAAAACTAGGGTAAGAACAGGAATAATTATAAGTTGACTGAGAAAGAAAATGTAGAACAAAACAGCAATACAAGGTAGTCCCCTGATAACTTTGATCAAGCATTTCTTTATGCTAATATCACACACACACACACACACACACACACACACACACACACACACACACACACACACTAGAGAATAAGTTGGTGTTGAATATATTTATCGAAGCCTTGATGGAGGAAGTGGACCACTAAGCACTGCCCCTACTTCTTGTTCTTCCTCTGCTTCATGGCCAAAAATGTGACAACTAGCTTCTGTCTTTTGCATTGCTTTTGCTGCCATAAAACTTCCACTCAAAACTGTAATCTGAATTAAACCACTTTTCTTCCATAAATTGTTTCTGGTTGGGTATTTATTCATAGCAATAAAAGAGTAACTTATTCACAAAATTTGTACTGGAAGTGGGGATGTTGTGTTAGAAACCTGAATATATGATCCTTAAGCTTTTGGAACTGGTTTGTTGGAAGAATGCATAAGAGTTTGGAACTTTGGACTAAAGAAGCCATAGAAAAGAGCTTAGTGGGCCATTCTTCTGGTGTTTGGGAAGCCAGAATACCAAAAGAAACACAGATATTGGTGGCTCTGCTCATGAGCTGTCAAAGGGGAACAAGTACTTTTTCAGGAACTGGGCTAGAGGCAGTTCATATGATGTTCTGCAGTCTGGCTGCATCTGCCAATTTCCTGTGAGCTTAAGTAGGCTGCATTTAAAAGTAATAGACTAATGTTGTTTGGTTGGGGAAATTTCAAGTCTGAATAGTATTGAGTCTGTGGTGTGGCTTTGCTTAGCCACTCTTATTCAGATCTACAGTGAAAAAGAGCAAGATACAGAGCTGTGAGGTGTGAACAATGTGGAGATTGACAGGTAAAGAAATTTGAAGCTTAAAGTTATAGACAAAGCAGCTCTAATTGTTAAGGAAATTAGCACCATTGAAGAGAAGCCTCCTTCTCTGCACTGGGACAATAGGAAAGATGCCCCATGGGCAAGACTCAAGTATTGAGGGCTCTAGCTAGTTAAAATACAAATTCTTTCTAAAGAAGAAGGCCTAAATGGAGAGTGCTCAGGATGGTCCTTGCTCCCCAGGTTCGGCACATAGAGTCTGCTAAAACAGTGATTTGTGGCAGCCAAGCTCTCTCCCAAGGTGGAGGCTGCTTGGCAGCAGCATCTCCATGGTGCTTGCTTTGAAAGTATGAAAATTGTGAGGTTGATGAGGTGATGGAGTATTGTGCCTGGTTCCAGAGGGCTACTGAGCCAGGTTGGATTCTCTGCAAGGAGGCCCTGAGAGGCCACTGTGTAAAGCTGTGAAGGTGGACCCTAAGTGGTAAAGAAGACCACAGAATGTTGGATATGCCAGGACCATGAGACATCCACCAAAGAGAGCTGTGGTCTCACAATGGATCCAGTCAAGAGAGAGGAGACTATGTGTGCTAAACTAATAAGACATATAACAGAAATGATACTATAGGATTTGACATTTGTTCTGCTGGGTTTCAGTCTTGCTTTGGTCCAGTCTTTCCTTGCTAGACTCCTATTCCTCACTTTGTAATGGGAATGTTAATTCTGTGCCATTGTGTGTTGGAAATATGGATCTTCTGTTTTGATTTTTCATGGCTCATAAGTTAAGAGATTGATTTGAGTCTCAGATGAGACTTTAAATATTGGAATTTTGAACAATGTTGAAAATATTAAAGACTATAGAGACTTTTGAAGATGGACTGAATATATTTTGAATAATGAGATTGCCATGAAAAATACTGTGGTTTTATGGCTCTATTTGACGATGCTGTGAACCTTTAGGAGATTAAGCTTTGCTGGAGGAAGTTGGTCACTGGAAGCAGGTCCCACTTCCTATTCTCCCTCTGCTTCCTGCCTATCCATGTGACCAGCTGGCTTCCCACTCCTGTCTTGCTTTGTCCACCATGAAATTTCCCCTTAAAACTGTCAACAAATTTAAATCCTTTTCCTTACATTAGTTGCTGCTTCTTATCAGGCATATGCTTACAGCAGTGAGAAAGCACATGATGCAGTATCTATGCTAGGCAATACCTGAAATAATCTCTTTAAGATAGAGATGATTTATTTTGGCTTATGGTTTCAGACCATGCTCACTTTTCACATGTCCTTTGTTCTGTGATGAGGCAGTACATCATGACAGGGAGCAGATGCTAGAGAAAGTAACTTACCTCATAATGGCCAAAAAATTGCAAAGAGGAAAAAAAAAGACCTCAATTTCATTATCCCCTTTGAGGACTTGCCTGCAGTAACTAGAGACTTTCTAATAGGTCTGAACTTAAGAGTTCTATACTTCCTAAATAGCACCACAGGCTGGGTACTAAGCCTCTAACATATATACCTTTGATAGCAACATCTATATTGGTTGGACTAAGGTAGCATTTGTAGTCAAACTCTAGTATACAAAGTAAGTAATACTCTCTGTGATATAATCAAAATATAATTGGTACTTGTCTACAATTCATGGTATAGAGCTTCTGAAACTTTTGGAATTTCCTGACTGACAAAATCGTCTTTTGTTATTTGTAACAATCTCCCACTGCCAAGCTTGAGTTTATACAGATGAGTTGATTCATGGGGGATGGTCCTGGATAGTCACAATGGGGAGAATGATTATAATGGGAACTTACCACCTGAATACACAGTGGGGACTTTCAAATCTGTTCTACCAAGGATGCTCCTGGGAAGAGTCAGAGTCTGTAGAACGAGGTCAGTCATATGACCATTAATGCAATAAATCACACCTAATGTTTTAGTCAACTTGAGCTGCTACAACAACATGTGAATAATAAGGTAGTTCAAAAAAAAAAAAAGAAAGAAAGATATTCTCTTACAGACTTGAGATCAGGAATTCTAAGAGCAAAGTGCCAGCCATTCAATTTCTGGTAAGGGTTGTTTTTCTAACTTGCAGATGTCTTCCATTATATCCCCACATGGAAAGAGTACTTGTAAAACCACTACGTGCATCATGAGAGCCAACCTTCATGGCCTACTCTACCATTAATCACCTTCCAAAGGACCCTTAGCCATAGACTTCACATCAGGATTTTCATTTTCAGCATTTGAATTTGGGGGTGGGGCACAAACTGTCCAAAACCTATGTTGAAATCTTATTTTAAAACTGTTTTCCTTACATAAGTTGCTGTAACAAGGTGTGGGGAGTTCAGGAATTGGTGATCACAACAATGGGAGAATTGCATGCTATTTCGGTAGCCATACTTTCAGGTTTTTTTTTTAAATGGGTGGGTAAACTAGGGATATAACAAGCAAGGGTTAAAGAAGAAATATCAAGTAGCAGATAAAAAACAGAACATAGAGCTCAGCACTAAGCAACATTCATCAGAAATGACTGGAGGAGACCTATTGAAAAATGGAAGCCTTAAATGGCAAGCAGCAGATAAATGACAGAACATCAGATGCAATGCTTACAACATCTTGCAGAAATGACTAAAGAAGACCCTGGAACAGTCCGATGGAGTCTCCAATCAAGAGCCCTAGTCAAAAGTCATCAGCTTGGGTGAGGCTTCCAATTAGCAGTTTCCAACACAGGTATATTTATACGTATATTTATACCATGGTATAAGTAATGATGATCTCTGTTCAAATCTTAAGGTTTAGGAGGGGAGGCCAGAGAAGTTGTTCAGGAGATAAGAGCACTTACTGTATAAGCATGAGTACCTGGGTTCAGATCCTCAAACCTCACAATCAGGCTTCTGGAATCCCAGCATAAAAATGGTGAGATTGGAGGTAGAGATGGTAGAATTTCCCAGAAACTTTCAGACCAGGTTAATAGAGCAGTGAATAAGATCTTGCCTAAAATGAAGGTGAGGAGTGAAGGAAAGGTTGTCCTCTGACCTCCATATATAAGCCCACACTAACATACATGAACATGCACACATACCTATACACACCACACACACACACACACACACACACACACACACACACACACACACACACAGTATTTAGAAGGGATTCTAGACTGCCTGGGAAATGGTTTTCTTTTAACTGTTCTCAATAGCTTGAGCTATAAACATGCTTGGGTCATAGACAAAGGAGCAGCTTGCCCTATTCCCAGAGTTAGATCTCAGCAGGCCATCATGGCTAGTGACAAGTTATTAATATAACTGACATTACACCTACCTACAGAAGCACCAAACCTGTCTATTACCCAACCAAAGATCTTTTCACTCTCTATATCTCACCACCTAGCTCTTCATTTGTTCCCTTCATAGAAAACTAATAATAACAGTGATTTCTGAGTTCTATGAGTGATTATATGAATTACTGAATCTGGGAAGTCATGACAATCTGTACCTGACAGGGAGGATATGAGTGGTCACTCAGACTTGCAGATTACATCTAAAGTGAGGACAGCCTGGTGAGACTGAACTCAACCTGTAGGATCTTAAGCTCATGACAGAGTTGATGTCAGAATTGAATTGAAATGCAGAATACCTCATTGGTACAGAAGAAATGATGCTGTAAAACATACCCTCCCATGACCCCCCAATGTGTCCCCTAACAAATAGAGTAATGTTTGGCATTCTGATTTGCCAGCAAAATAGCAACAACCAAAATATTGCCCTTTCTACTGATTTGCCAATGTAGTAGGCAACACACTAAAATAATTTTTTTACTGGAAACACACTAAAATGATTTTTTAAGGACAATAACTATGAGATTTTAGTGCGATAACTATTGGGCAAAAGAAGAGGGACTTCATAGATGTAGTTAAGGTCCAAATCCACTAGCTGAGTTAAGCAAGGTGAGTTTATTTCAAGTAGGTATGGCCTACTAAGATAAACCATTCAAAGCTGGGCTGATAAGTAGAATTTGATACTGTATATGTCCCACAACTTTGATATTCGTTCAGTGATAGACATTTGGGTTGATTAAAATTCTTACTTATTATGAATTGAGCTGCTATAAACATGGTTGAGCCAATGTCTCTGTGCTGAAGCAAGGAATCTTGAGGGTAGATGCCCAGTAGAATGATAGCTGGATCCATTGATAGTTCTATATCCATATTGTTCAGGAGCCTCCACACTGCTTTCCATAGTGGTTGTATGAGTTTGCACTCACACCAACAGTGAATGAGGGTTCCTTTTTCCCCACATCCTCACCAGCATCTATTCCCTTTTGAGTACAGTGCCTCATTTTTTGAGAGGGCTGCTTGCTTTTTTTGGTACATAATTTTTTGAGTGCTTTGTAGGTTCCAGATATTAGACCTCTGTCTGTGGTGTAGCTGACAAAGATTTTTCTCCCAGTCAGATGGTTGTCTATTGGGTCTGAGTATGGTATGTTTGTCTGTAGAGAAGCTTTTTAGTTTGATGAGATCCCATTCACCAAGTGATTGTTGTAATTCCTGGGCTATGGGAGTATGATCAGAAAATTTTTCCCAACAACTATCTCATGGAGAGTTTCCCCTAGTTTTTCTTCAGAATTTCAAGTCTTATGTTGTGGTCTTTGATCCATTTGGAGTTGATTTTTTGTGCATGGTAAGAGGAGTGGGTCTAGTTTCATTATTTTAATGTATATATCCAATTTTTCGAGCACCGTTTGTTGAAGATGGTATCTTTTCTCCAGTGAACTTTGTTGGCACCTTGTCAAAGATCAAGTAATTATAGTTACTCAAGCTAAGAGCAGGGTCTTCAATTCTGTTCCTTTGGTCTGTTTGTCTGTTTTTATGTCAGCACCATGCTGTTTTTGTTACTATGGCTTTGTAGTCACTTTAGATCAGGTATGTTTATACCTCCTGAGGAGCTTCTTTTAGTAAGGTTAGTTTTGAATATCTGAGACCTTTTGCCATTCCAAATAAATTTTGAGATTATTTTTTCTATGTCTGCAAGGAATGAAGCTGGGATTTTTATTGGCATTGCATTGAATCTGTATATTGCTTTTGAAAGGATTGCCATTTTCACAATTTTAATTCTACCTATCCAGGAGCATGGAAGTTCTTTCTGGCTTCTCACATCATCCTCAATTTCCTTCTTGAGTGTTTTTATGTTTTAATTATACAAGACTTTCACATCCTTGGCTACTGTTATTCCAAGGTATTTGATTTTTTTTTTTTTTGAGGCTATTGAAAATGGGACCGTTTTGCAAATTTCTTTTTCTGTATGCATTCCATTTGCATACAGGAAGGCTAATCACTTTTTTTCTGTTAATTTTGTATCCTTCCACTTTGCTGAAGGAATTTATGACCTTCAGGAGTTTACTGATACTATTCTTTTGATCTATTACGTATAGGATCTTATCATCTACAAAAATGGATAGTTTTACTTCTTCCTTTCTGATTTGTATCCTTTTTATGCCTTTTTCCTGTCTTATTGCTTGGGCTAGAACTTCAAGCACTATGTTGAAGAGCAGTTTTGAAAGTGAATACCCCTGTCTTGTTCCCAATTCTTGTGGGAATTCTTTGAGTCTTTCCCCACTGAGTATGATTTGGTCTCTAGGAGATTTTTATATGGCCTTTATTATGCTGAGGTATTTTGTTTGTATGTGGCCTTTATTATGTTGAGGTATAAGCCCTCTATGCCAAGTCTCTCCAACATTCTTATCATGAAGTGATGTTGAATTTTGCCCAAAGCCTTTTCTGTATTGATTGAAATGACATTATGGTTCTTGTGGATATGGGATAAAGTTAAGAGTAGCATCTTAGCTGGGCGTGGTGGCGCACACCTTTAATCCCAGAACTTGGGAGGTAGAGGTAGGAGGATCACCATGAGTTCAAGGCCACCCTGAGACTACACAGTGAATTCCAGGTCAGCCTGGGCTAGAGTGAGACCCTACCTCAAAAAAAAAAAAAAAAGAGTAGCATCTTATCACCAGTATTTTACCTCATTTGAGGCATAAGAGAATATACCTTTATAAGTAATAGAACCTGAAAAGAAAGCAGGCAAGCATGACCTCAAAACAAAGAATGAAATAGCAAATGATTTTAGATATTGTAAGTTCTCTTACTTTTTAAGACATCCATGACTTTCCTTCTGGAGAAAATGATTTCTGTGTAATGCTGAAAAGCGGCTGTTAATGCTCTATTTATAACACTTCAGGTTCCATGGGAAATGAAAGACATCATATGGTGATTAGTTGTTATCATGTTCCATAATGTATTCCTTTAACTAGTTTCAATTAGAAAATCTGTATTTCCCAGGTTTTTTGTGAACAATTATGTGCTGGTCACTTTTGATATGTAGAGCACTATAAGTGAAACAAAAAAATGCTATGTGTAATCCACATCTTCAAATGTCCACCAGGCACACCTTAGTCTGTTTTGTGCTATTTAAACAATATGCCTCAGGCTGGCAAATATATAAATAATGTAAGTTTATTTCTTTAGAATTCTGTAAACTGAAAAGTCCAATATCAAGGAGCTATTGTTCTGAAGTGGGTCTTGTCACAACCACCTCACATATCAGAGACAGAACAAGTGAAGCCAACTCTGTCTTCGGGTGACAGAAAAGCAAGAGTGAGAACTCAGTCCCACAAGCCCTTCCTATATCCTTGTTAATCTATTCATGAGGATGGCACCCTCGTGACTCAAACACCTCACAAAGACCCTGCCTTTCAAAATTGCTAAGCTGGACATTAAATTTCTTACATTCTGATCATAATAGGGACTTTGTCTCAAAGTTGAATTAAAGTATAAGTAAATAGTTCAAAACAAATTTAGGGAAATAGAGATGCTGCTGCCTTTGCATCCTTTTAAGTCTAGATCTCAGCAAAAGAAGAGTTGGTTCTGACTTATAGCAACAAAGAATAGATGGCATCCTAAGAAACAAGGAACATTCATAACTATCTTGGAAACAACTCCTGTTTCTGGAAATCTAATCACCAAGGCAATAGGAACTCTTGGTCTCCATTTTACAAATAAGACTACAGAGGTTTAATGAATTTAGACTTTCTTCAAGACTACACATGTATAAATTGGAGAACTGAGACAGAATCCCAACATAAGGATCTAACTCCAAACAGCATACCTTTGATCTCTACTACTACAAATAAAAGATGTCACAAATATTTCCTAGTACAGCACTATGCAACAAAAATATAATGTGAACCACATATCATTTTAAGTGCTCTAAAAGTCACATTAAAGAATAGAAAACAAAAAGTAAAATGAGTTTTGTAACATGTTATTTAACCTAATATATCAAAATATTTTCACTTCTATAAGTAATTAACACTTTTTAAAATTATTGGTGAGATATTTTATAATCATTTATCTATACTTAGTTTTCAAAATCTGGTGTTTAATAGGCATATCTCAGTATGGACTAGCCACATGACCAAGTGTTCAATAACTACATGTAGCATGGGAACAGCACAATTCTGTGGATATTGTAAAATAGAATAAAATCTGATTTGAAGGATATGACTAGGGTCATCGAATATAATTAGCAATCACAGACTTCGGGATCCTGTTTACTACATTTTCACATGACTCTCCCTTTGAAACATCTCGCTTACAAAGACCCTAGATGTCTTGGGTCAAAAGAGTTCTGAGATAATAGGAGCTAATGAGCTGATAATTCTCTTCCCCTCATCAAGGGGAGAGGGAAAGGAGTACCAAACATCTCCCAAATGGACTGGGGGCAAAGTGTAAGTGCTAGCCAAGCTGCATCTGATGTAATACTACCTGCCTACCCCATCTACAGAGCAGTACCAAGTATCTCCAAGACTGAACTCTAAATACCACAAAGCAGAGCAAAACAAGTGAACCCAAGGAAACAAGCATCATTCCAAATGCTCATTTAACATTGGTGTGCAAGTGAAGGAGAAACAGGAGCAAGGCTTTGGTTTGGTTTGGTTTGGTTTTTATACACAGTCAGCTAGGAATAAAGCCTAAGGAGAACCAGGAGAAGCCACACCACATGCATTGGCAGAACTAGAATTCTCATCTGATCAAATCTCACCCAGGATGGCTGTAAGCAGTTTCTCATCTTGTTTCTTCCTTGCTAACACACGTAGGGGCAATGGTCCTCCTCAGTCCATGAACCAATCAGGTCTCCTCTTACACACCTGAGTCTGATGGCAAAGTCCATCCTAATTGCATGCTTGAGCTATTAAAGGGCTTGGCATGAGTGTATGAGTTCCCTCTGTCTCATCTTATCATGGGGGGTTGTTTTTTTATTTTTTTTACCTGAATATCAGTGTATATGTCCCTATCCCCTTTCCCACCCTGGCTGGGAAGAGGGGAAAGAATTTCTGATCCTCTGGACACTTTCTTGGCTCTGGATGCTTTCTCACTCTGCTGCATGTGATCTTTCTTTAAAGCTCTAGTCCTTCAATATCTAGTCGCATAGCTTTCTTCTGTGAAATTCTATGTAAAGGTGAAGGGATGGGATCTCAGCTTAACTCCCACATGTATGAGCTTGTGTAAACCTTTCCATGGATTTTACCTCCAGAGATCTTTCTATGATGGAGATCATTGCCTCCCTTTTCCCTTTTGAGCCAGCAGGGAAGAGAGAATTCCCTTCTAGCCTGAGCATTTCTAGCCTTCCCTTGGATACCAATTCTCTCTAAATTAGCATCATAATTCATAATTTACCCTTCTCAGGGGGAGGGCAAGATAACACACAATAATTTTTTATAAAGAACTGAAAGTGTAGGGAATTATTAACACAGGTGAAACCCTGCAGAGATGAAAGAGGGAGGTGGAGTTTCCAGCAACCACGCGATCAAGCAGGGATTCTCCACTCACACTGGTCTTTCAAAAAAAATCACGAGGAAAAGACCAAAGGGTCCAGCTGAACAGCTCCAGAACAACTTCAGACATCTCTTCACTGCCTCCACCTCCTCATCCAGCAGCATCAGGAACCACTGGAGATCTCAGGACACCAAGGGACTGGAGCTACCCATTTCCCACACAGGATACAGCATAATCAGAAGAGACCAACTGATATAACAAGCTGCTCCTAGCCCACAGTACACCAAAGAGGGGAACAACTTTACACTCAAGATAGGTGAGACAGAAATCCACCCCCAAAAGTAACAGGACTTTTTCACACTGGGCCAATACATCCCCAAAGCCAGATATATAGGCCAGCATGAGAAGTGCTAGTTACACCTTCCTCATAAAGACAGATTGCTAAAGTAAAGAATCCCAGGGAGGGACAAAATTCAAAACTTAGCTTCAAAGATACAAATACTGGTGTGTTAGATTTGATCAATGCACTTTTATTCTACTTTGCCATTATATATAACTTTATTATGAATAAGTATATACATTGTATGAGCAAATCTTATGAAGGTGTCCCCATTTCCCTCCTCTCTGTCCCCTACACACTGGGATACTTCCTTGGTATGCAAACTGGATCTGTCCATAGGTTATGTGGATATGAAAATCACCAGAGGTAGCCAGTTTTTCTTTCTCTTTTTTTTTTCTTTCCCCTTTGTGTATAGTTGCTGGGGGGGGCAATGTCTCAGGATATTCTCCCCCACTATGGCTCTTACATTCTTTCCAGCCCCTCTTCTGCTCAGTTCCCTGAGTCATAGTGGGTGATTCTTTTTCAAATATTTTATTCATTTTCAAGCAGAAAGAGAGAGAGAAAGAGAGAGACAGAGAGACAGAGAGCACCAGGGCCACCACCTTGTGGGTCTGGCTTATGTGGGTACTAGGGAATTGAACCAGGCAGGGGCCTTAGGCAATGGAGGCAAGTGCCTTAACCACTGAGCCATCTCACCAGCCCAGTGGGTGATTTTTTTTTTAAATTTTTTTATTGTCCATAATGAGTTACAACATTTAGTGGGCAAACAATGAGTTGTTATCCCCAATACCCCCCTGCCCTCCCCTCCCCCCTCAATGGGTGATTTTTGAATCAGCTTTGTTGTTGACATCTTAAGTATGTCTGGATCTTCGCCCTGGGTCGTGATGGGTGTCATTGGTGCCTGTCTCCATTGACCTTTCATGGGTTATCAGACTTGCTGTGGTGATTGGTCTCCTGTTTGTCTTGTCACTTTCTTATACGTATCATTTGGGCCCTGTGTGAAGGCAAAGTGTGGTTTGTCTCCTGCCTGGATGTCAGCCATCATCCAATGTCTTGTTGATAGAATTGAATTGTCCCCAGCTCGCTCAATGACTTCTGAAAAATACAAGCAGAATCTCCCTCAGACAGTGAAATCAATATAGGTTAAATGAGACAACATTGCTATTTTGGCTAGCTCCTAAGGGGTGTAGCCTCTCTGTAGCTCTGTGTTAGTGCTAATTTCCACTAGGAGCACAAGTTCTTGGACCTCCTCTGATTATGCCATGGATTCCAGTTCCAGTTAAGGGATCCTTGTTACTGAGCGGACCTCTTATCCAATCAGTAAGCCATTGATTACCCTCCTAGGTTTAGTGCCACTATTGCACAGATAAGCATTTCTTGACTTGCTGGTCTCTTCCATATAGCCGTGTGTTCAGTGTTCTTGTGACAACTGTCTATATTGTATATCAGTGGTCTCTGCTTTCTTCAAATATCACTGACCAATTTCCCCTGGCAGCTCATGCAACACCTTCCAGTGCTACACATGCTACCATCTGGGAGCTGGTTACCACTCTGGATCTAGCAGGATCTCTTAGTGAAGACAAGGTGACAGATGTAGAATATTCAAGCAAAAAGAAAGATAAATGAATAGGAACACATAAGGGATAATTTCAAGACATTCAGGATACTATAGATCAAACTTAAGAATTTGGGGAAGAAGGAGAAGTTTTTCGATCTAAAGGCATAGAAGTATTTTCAACAAAATCCTAGAAGAAAATTTCCTCCCAATAAGGAAAGAGGTGGCAACACAGATACAGGAGGCATTTAGAATACCAAACAGACAAGACCAGAAAAGAAACCTCTACTCACTATATTGTAATTAAACAACTTATCATACTGACCAAAGAAAATATATCAGTAGCCTTCCTGTATGCAAATGACAAGATCCGACCCCAGACACACCATAAGGCTAGAGGCCAGGATCCACCCAAGGTTTCACCTCCTCCAGCCAGGCAACTTGAAAAAAGCTTTTAATAAACTCCTGAATCTATTGGTGGACATCCATTCAAACTACCACATGGTGGCAGAAAAAAAATGTAGAGTCAGAGAATTGGGAAGAGTGCTCTAGAACAGTCTTCAGAACTGAATTCATGACCTCACAGGAGCTGTTGTTACCTGCACAGTCCTGGGTCCATCAACATGTTGCCATGGATGACGTAAGAAGATAAACTAAAGAAGACAACAAAATAGAAGAGAAAACAGTTGCAAAAAAGAAAGGGCCAGTATAAGGAGTATGACGAATAGAACATAATAAGAGGGGATTATAACTATATATGTGTATAATTTATTGATAAAAAGCTTTTTAAGGGAAAGAATTAATGTGCTGATGGCCTGTTTCTGCTCTTCTTCTAACTTTACATTTTTAACAGGTAAACTAGGGCTGGAGAGATTGCCCAGCAGTCAGTGACACATAAAAAGCCTGATAGTCCAGGTTCAATTCCTTAGTACCCACATAAAGCCAGATAAACAAAAAGTAGCACATGTTTCTAGAGTTCATTGGCATTGTCAGGAGGCTCTCTCTTATACATTCTCTCTGTGTCTTTCTCGGAAGGAAGGAAGGAAGGAAGGAAGGAAGGAAGGAAGGAAGGAAGGAAGGAAGGAAGGAAGGAAGGAAGGAAGGAAGGAAGGAAGTTAGTTTTTTGTTGTTGTTTTTTCAAGGTGGGGTCTCATTCTAGCCCAGGCTAACCTGGAACTCACTCTGTAGTCTCAGGCTGGCCTTGAACTCACAGCAATCCTCCTACCTCTGCCTCCTGAGAGTTGGGATTAAAGGCATACATGATCACGCCCAGCAACAAAATATTGTTATATAAATTAAATAAAATTTATCTTTTATTCAACCTTGCTCAAGACTTCAAGGTCCACAATCAGACAGAAAGATTTCTTTCTTTTTTTATTTTTACATATACACATATGTGTAACTATTACTATATTCACATGTGTACATGTGTGTGTGTGTACACACACATGTGCACACCACAGTCTCTTGCCACTGCAAATGAATACCAGATGTATGTGTCCCTGTTTTGTATCAGGCTTTCCATGGTTGCTCGGTAATTGAACGCAAGCCAGTATGCTTTGCAAACAAATGCTTTTAACCATAGAGACATCTTCCCAATTATGTTTATGTGTTTTAAGGTATAATATAATGAGTTTCATGCTTTCATACACATATGTCACTTTACTTTGTTTTTATTGATCACTATCCTTGCTGCCCTTCACCATCCCCCTTGCCCTCCTCTTTCCTGCCTCTTGACATCTAGGCCCACATTCTGAAAAATTTTCTTTCCTGTCAGCAATTGTCTCCATGTCTAGGATAAGAAGAAAAAAACTTTGACTAATTTCTATTTTGTGTCATTACAACCAGTCATATCCTCCAGAGTAAGAAATAAATCTCATAGCTTATTAGCTGCCAGCTGAGGTCACTAATACTCATAAACCTTGGGCACAGAGCTAAGCTGAAATATTCTCTCTCTTGCTTGGGTTCTACTCATAAGAGTAATTGCCATTTAAGTCACTTTTTGTTAAAGAAACACATTTTTATGTTGAATAAGCTTTAGGTTGAGGTTTTATACTTTTTGTTCTCACCCAGAATGGAGCTATTCTGCCTCCCATAAAACCCACCCCCATAACTTCAAATGATAAATTATTTCTCTATACCATAGTGTTCTTTTCTCAAATTTGACCAAGAGCATAGTCCTCTGAATATCAAGTACTAGAATACCCTAAAAACTTACCATTTAAAATTTAAAGAATCACATAATTTATATTAAGTCAAATGCATCTTAGATTTGAGTATGGACAATAACATATACACAAAATATGAAAATAACTGAAGAGACAAAATTTTATAATTGAAGATATTCTACTTTTTGATTTTACTTTTTACAAAAATAGATGAAAATGGACACTTTCAGATGAGTGGTAGAATTCTTTAAAGATTTTTGTCTTAGAAAATTAATTTAAAAATTAATGTTATAGAGTCATCTCTTTATCATTGGATTTACTTATTAATAGGATCCAAGATTTTCTGTTTGTTGATTAGGTGATAATGAAGTCTTAGTCACTAGTAGAAGGGGAATTAAAAAAAAAAAAAAAAACTTTGTGGCCCGTGGTTCTTCTCAGAATCCTATTGTAGGTAACCCGAGGTATGCTGACTAAGAGCTGACACCAAAATTCCTAAGGACAAATTTTACACAGGTGTATCAACCAGATTGTTCCACTTATTTCTGTCACCAGACTACAATCTTGAAGATATGGGAGAGGAAGAGTAAAATCTTTTAAATTGAACTATTCAGTCTAACACAGCCAGTTAACTTCATGTGTAAACAGGATGACACTTACTTTTGTAAAAAGTTAATGGAATTTCAGCCAATCACAAGCAGCCAGCTGTTCAGATTAATGTTCAAGTAAGACAAGTGTTAGCTGTAAACAATCAGACATCTCTGTACCTCACTTCCTTTTCTCTAACTACAAATATAACCTTGTTGTAGAGTAGGACATTATGAACTATTTTTGACCCAGACTACTGTCCAATTGTGGAATTATAAGTAAAGTCAATTAAGATATCCAAACCTAGAGTTCTTATAACTTATCTTTAAACAGTTTAATACACAAATATATATCTGAGACCAAAAAACATAATCCCGTATATTTAAAGATTTGATGATAAGGTTATTCTTCACTCCCAAAGATTCCTCTGCACAGCCATAGCTTATTTTTGTCAAAGACTCTGCATCAAGGCTTCTCCTACAGCCAAAGAAGCCAGGGTGGAACTGCTATAATCCAGGGGATGAACATGACTGATTATTTTCCTTGCAAACCTTTTACTATGAGAAGGAGCAAATATATATCAACACAATTCTACAGTGAGTTCCATGGTACATCCCCTATTTTCACTAAATTCACTGTATGTGTGGGAGTAGAGAACAGGAATAGGTTGACAAGCCTATATGTAGAGTGTGCTATATTGAAACATACCTTGGACTTCATATTATTTCTAAGGTAACCATCTCATTCTGTAGTTGCAAAAAACTAAAGTCACTTAAAAGTAAACATACCAGAAAAACAGAAAAATGAACATACCATTATCATATCTGAAATTAACAATAATTCCTTAATATCAGATTTCGTTGTTAAAATTTTTCCTATTGTCACAAATGTTTCAATAGTAATTAGTTTGTTTAGATTACACTCTTCACAAAAATTCATATGTTTTCTTCCCATGCCTCACATTTCCTGCAAACTATAAGGCTATATAATATTTAGATTTTGTGGCAAGGAGACTTCACAAGTGCTGTGTCTGTCCTTTTACAGCACATCAGGAGGTCCATAATTCCTGAAATTAACATTGATCAGAGAATTCAGCTATTACCAGCCTGAAGTTCCCTATCAGCTTTCCAATTAATTGTCTTAGCAGGCATTTATATTAATTGTTTAGATAAATTATCTTATTAAGCATTGAAATGTTGATGTTCTATATCTATCATTTTCTCTTCATTTTCCAAATGACTTAGGTAGGGTCTTGTTCTAGCCCATACTGATCTGGAACTCACTGTGTAGCCTCAGGTTAGCCTCCAACTCACTGTGATCCTCCTACCTCTGTTTCCTGAGTGCTGGGATTAAAGGCATGCACCACCGCACCCAACTGTATAAGGACATTTTTAATCAAGTATTAATTTGATTTGAGGTTCAGGTTATATAGGAAAAGCAAGTGAAAGACTGGATGCTCAGGGCTTGGGAGATGAATCAGTGGATTAAAGCACTTGCCACACTAGCATGACAGCCTGAGGTTTCCTGTGTTCAGTTCCTCAGCACACTGGTAAAAAGCTGGGACACCAGACCAGATAGATGACTCAGTAGTAAAGTGCACTTCCTGTGCAAGCAGGAGTACCTGAAAGGACCTAAGATTGCCAAGTTCAAATCTCCAGATCCCACCTAAACATCTGAGCATAGCTGTGTGTGCTTATAACTCCAGTCCCACAGGGGAGCAGAAACTCAAAAATCATTGGGGGAGTAGAAACCTAAGAATTGTTGGATCCCTCAAGCTCTGGAATTACTTTAAAGAGAAAAAGAGACAGAGCCACACAGACTCAAAACAAAACCAGGCAGAAGAGCAATGAAGCTGAACACCCAACGTTCTTCTCCAGCCATTGAATGTAAGTAAACCCCACGGCAGGTGAGCTTGTGGGGTACCACAAGGGTACATACTGAGCACACTCACCATCCCACATGACACACACCCACATACACACACAAAAGCAAAAACAAAAAAAAGAAGCTGGCATGGCACCCCATGCCTGTATCCCCAGTCCTGTAGGGAGCTAAGAACAAAGGAGACTGGGGTTCGCTAACAAAAAACAAAAGGGCAGCTCTGAGTTCAGTGACACAGTGACAGACTCCATCTCAAAGAAGCAAACGGATATTCTCTTTTGGGCCCCGACACACGTGCTCAACAGTGTACATACATCTATATATGCACATGTACATACCACACACATATCACAGCCACACAAGCAAAAAAAAAAAGATTGCATTCTTACTATTATTTACCTATTTTCAGAATATTCAATTAGTTCCCTAATATACCACAGAGGTTATCACTTATTTTTATATTACTATTAATGAATATATCACACATTTTCAATATGCTACAGTTGTCCTTTTCCTTGTTTTGGTTTGTTTGGTTTTGTTTTACTTGGGGTGTGTGTGTGTGTGTGTGTGTGTGTGTGTGTGTGTGTGTGTGTGTGTGTGTATTTGCATGTTCATGTGTGTGAGTGTACGTACATGCATGCCATGGTGCTTGTGTGGAGGAGAGAACAACTTCAGGTCAGTCCTCCCTCTAACTTTGTTTAAGCCAGGGTTTCTCATTGTTAACTGCTCTGTTTTGGCTTAAGGGAAATTTTCTTAATTCTACCTCCCGTCCCAATGTAAGGTTACATCAGGATTTCACTAGCATTACAGAAGCTCACCACACCTTCTAACTTTAATGTGGGGTCTGGAAATCTGAACTCAGGAACTCAGGCTTTAACCACTGAGCAATCCCCCCAGTCCCTCTTTTTGGTTTGCACATTGTTCTCTTTGATCAGTTGGAATTCTTCAAGCTGGCTCCTGAATCTTTTCAACATTCTCCCAGTTGACTTGTTGACTTCTTTGCTTTCTGTAATGACAAGACTTCCTAGTCCCCTCCGAAACATGAAATTCTCTATTTTGCCACAAACCTGGTTCAGTTCCCTGTATTATCTTTTTATTATCTTTTTTAACTTTTTAAAACTTCTTTGATGTTATCATAATCTAAATTTCTCTTGCAATGTAAGATTCTGAGGAATTCATTTGTTGTTCTCTCCAGGGGCCCTTTACTCCCTTTGTTTATATCCTCTCAAGGATCCTAACCTCCTACCATGCCACTGGATCTAGTTCCCATTTCTTCCTTTTCTCTTCCAGATTTTTCTATGCCATCTCAAGGTAAATTGCTCCAAACTGCCTGTTACTTTATAATCAGAACAGTTAACGTGCCTTTGCTTAAACTTCTATTCCAGCAGTGTCCATCCAGCACCAGCCAAGCTTATTAAGACCTAAACAAATGAAACTTTCTGTCTCTGAGAGAGGCACGCTGCATTTCTCTTTGGTCAATCTGCTTAACTTCATCTATCTTTTAAAATACCACAGATATGTTTTATTTTTAACACAAAAGTGGGAATAATAATGGCTATCATAGGTTACTAGAGACCTGTATCAGTGAGTAAAGTTGCTCTGCCATATCTGTAAAATGAAGATAAGTGCTAATACCTACTTCTTAGCTGCTCCAGTTTTTTAATGGTTAAATAAATTGATATGCACAAAGGGCTTTGGAAAATGCCAGGTACATAGGAAGTATTCCACCAATGTTAGCTGTGGCTGCTATTATTTCACCAGACATCATTGATCTAAAAGGGTTGTTTGGACTTGCTGCCACAGGGAGATAAGAGCACCTATAGTGCATGCTATTGTGCGGACTGAATGATGCATATGACCTCAAATTGCACCTGGCATGTAGTGACAAGCACAAGCAGGCTCTCAGGATTAGTGACTGTGTGTGTAAAGTGCTAGCATACGGTAGAGGATCAATAATGCGAGATGCTATCATTTCACTTCTCAGGGAGGTTATGTATATTGTCAAAGGACTGAAGCTGCTGAGTGTTTTTAAAATCCTGGCGAGAGCACTATTTTTATTCCCATAGAAGACTTTGTATGTTACCATTGCCACCCTCGCTGGAATTGTTAGAAGTAGTGGTACTGTGGTATATGGCTGCATAGTTGCCTTTGCTAGCTAGGTACCATGTTTGTATTCTGTGGGTAACTAGACACACGTAATATGAATCTTGCTATTGAGGTACAAGCAAGGTGTTTTCATTGTTCTTTCCCAATCATCATGACACCACCTTGCTTATGATATGAATGAGTCAGCTTAGAGTGTTTGCTAGAGGCTAGTTTTCATCCAGGCAATTGCCACCATGACACAGTGACAGTCAACAGGTTTATAGCACCAGCTCAAGGCTTCCTGAGAAGAACAGGCTTCCCATACTACAGAGGAGCAGGGAACAAATAGCCAGGTTTTTTCTTGCTCCTTCTCCAGTTTGTCCTGGACCCAAGTGAGCTGGCAGGCCATAGCAGCTGCTCTGGGAGTTCTGTGACAAAACCAGAACACATAGCTGAGACCTGAGTCTAGACACTAAGGATTATGAAAACATTGGGCAAGGTGACCAGAGGTGCTCAAATCCCCCAGGGGCAGTAACACGATGACACAGAACAAGAGTAAATAGAAGATGATCTCTGCCCTTCCCATGGTAGTGCTAAGAGGATGTTTGTGGCATTTCCATGGAGATTTACAAATCCCCAAATAGTAAAACCAAAGTGGCACAGGTTAGGGACCCATGAGTAAAGGCCTGAACAAAAATGGAGATTGGCAGATTGGCTGAGAACCAGCCACAGACCAGCTCTCTCACATGTGAAGCCAAAGCTGAGCCCCAGACCTGTAGGATGATTGAGTAGCACCTAGGTCATGCAATGCAAAAGAGGTACACAATGGATACTGACTAGAGAAAGCCTCTCAGAAGCCAAAGCTGAGCCCCAGACCTGTAGGATGATTGAGTAGCACCTAGGTCATGCAATGCAAAAGAGGTACACAATGGATACTGACTAGAGAAAGCCTCTCAGAATAAGGTTAGGTTGATGCAACATACAAAGAACATAAAATATCAGGAATTTGGGTCAATTAAACACTGATAATTAGAGGAACCTCTTGACCTGTCTGTCCAGAATCCCACTGCTCCAAACTTTGGACTCTGTAAAGTTAGTTTGCTGCAAAAGTTTCTCAACATTCTGCCAAAAGTAAACTGAGAGAACTGACCATTGAGCTTTAATAGAAGTCTCTTAAGAAAGGAGCTAATTAAATGCACCTGCACTTAAAATGATTACAAAGCTATTATCTTGCCACACAGAGAAAGTTAGCCTCAAAATCTGAGACACAGGAAGCAGTGGGCTTAATTGTCTTCTGTAAGAAATGTCTCTTGTTTTACTCAGTGCTCCATCAAAAACACTAAGTGTTAATGCACTCCACATAATCTATCTAGCCAGCTAACTAGTTTAATCTATCACACACCATGTGAAAGAATAAAAGCAGGTTGGTAGTGACAAGTTAATAGTAGAGGCAGGAAATAAAATGGAGAAACACACTTTGATTGATGGTGCAGAACTATTAGGTGGTACGATAGATGGACTCTGTCTGGTTTTAATATAGTGGCCAATCAAAGCAAAATAGAGCTAGTGATTTCAAGCTTTAAGCACATTCCCACAATTAAAAATTTAAAAGGCCAGTGGATGTATGACTGTGCTCTGATGGAACAATAAAAGTTCAATTACATCCAGTTCTCAAATATCTACAAGTGGATTCAGCATAACAAATCTCAATTCTTGGTCCTCGTTGGCTCGATTATCTATTTTGCAAAGCTGGAGTCCCTTTGTTACAAAGATTTCCACTTTGTCTTTAACCACACTTCTGAAATCAAGTGTTGCTACATCTTTGGAATAGGATACTTGAAATCAGATGTAAATTTGCCTTCCATCTGTGAAAACTTTGGGGAAATGAACTGCCCATTCAGAGGAATATACTCAGGCTGATGTCTTAGTGTAGTCTGAAAATAACACCGTGCTTTCCCAACACTGAAGGGAAATTAAGAAGTCTCACAGAAGTGAAATGGGAAATATGAATGGCTTCCCAGAGCTTTTCTCTCTCTCTCACTCTCTCTCTCTTTGTACTGAGAATTATAATAGAAGAACATATTGTAGGTAGATTCAAACCTCCCTTCCTACCCCTATCTAGTGAACCCCTCCTTTTCTAAAATAGCCTTTCTTTTATTTTGATGCCTCATTCTTTTTGCCATCCTCCATCATCTATGTAAAAATGTTGGTGGGCTCACTATAATTCAGATCTTGTAAAAGTAATGACATGCACTGTGAGGTCACAATGCATCAATTAGTTCATGTTAGGGTGGTAAAACCCTAGGTACTCCTGCCCATCCTGTGGCTTCAATGCTCTTTCTGACCCCTCTTCCAAGATATTCCTTGATCCTTGGAGGGCATGTTAAAGTTGTCTTGTTTAGCACTGAGCTATCAATAGCCTCTTATTTTCAGCACTTTGAGGAGATTTGAATCTCCCCAGCTTCCACAGAAATCTGCAAAATTAAGCTTCTCTGGCCAGTGATGAGAACAGCACTAATGTTCTTTCAACCACAACATCCACAGTGTTCCCTGAGCCATGGCAGGTATGATAGAGATACCTCATTCAAAAGCCAGGGACAACTCAATTCCACCAACAAGACATTGGATGATGGCTGACATCCTGGCAGGAGACAAACCACACCTTGCCTTCACACAGGGCCCAGTTGAAACCTAGGAGAAAGAGACAAAACAAACAGGAGACCAATCACCACAGTAAGTCTGATAACCCATGAAAGGTCAATGGAGACAGACATCAACAATACTCAACACAACCCAGGACAAAAGATCCACAGATACTTAAGATCTCAACAATAAAGCAGACTTAAAGCTCACCCACTATGACTCAGAGAACTGAGTGGAAGAGAGGCTGGAAAGAATTTAAGAGCCATAGTGGGGGAGAATATCCAGAGACATTGCCCCCCTTAGCAACAATACACAAAGGGGGAAGAAAAAAAAAGAAAGTAAAACCTGCTACCTCTGGTGCAGTTCATAACCCCCTAACCTTTGGACAGATCCAGTATGTGCACTAATGAAGGACCCCAGTGGGTAGGGGACAGAGAAGAGGGAAACGGGAACACATTCACAAGATTTGCTCATACAATGTATATACTTATTCATAATACAGATATTTTTTTAAAAAGAGCTATCTCATCCAGTGCTATGCACTCAACTGGTACTTCTCTTCACTTAGATAAGTCTCAGATCTCCCCAGTAGTCATAGCCATCTACAGAAAAAAAATTATATATATATATATATATATAAACTTCTTTAACCAAAAATAAGAAAAGCACTGATGTATGGTGTCATAGTCAGCTACACACCACTGGGATGAATCTTCAAACCAGGCACAATTTATGGGAGGAAAGTATTTATTGAAACTACAGATTGAGGGGAAGCTCCATAACAGTGAAAGATGCTGGTCCTCTTTCACAGGTCTGAGCAGAGAGAAAAACCCACCACCAACTCACACACACAGAGAACAGCAAACATGCAGGGGAGCCAAGGAGAGAATTTCTTTCCCTTTTATGTAGCCTTAGTTAGGGGTCTTATAACCTTTCCCCAGACTTAATGGCTTCTTGAGTCTCTGGAATTTCCTTCCTGCATGGCCCACACAGGAAAGGATGTTTAGTTCTAGCTTCTTTGAGCTTCTTTACATTCTGCCCCTTGCTGAGAGGCTGCCTTCGGTAAACATCCTAAGAGAGGCACCCAAGATAATTAAAAAGATCCAAGTTGACAGCAAAACCTAGCCATCACATATGGGAACAAATATGACATTTAGAGGTCAATTTATTGGGCATAATATATCCATTTAGCTAGTAAACAGTGTCATCTTCCACCTTAGGACCTATGATCTTCCAAGACACAGGCTTTTGATTCAGTTTTCACTGTAAGACATGAAATGCCTCCCATTAAGAGACCCCCAAATCCACTCAAGAGCAGTTGGTTATACCTATGCCTTGACTGCATCCAACTGAGCACATCTTGCCTGGCTAGCTAGTTGTACAGTTTGCAGGATCCACTGCTAGTTAAAACTATTTTTCTTCCCTAGCAGCATGCAATTTCTAGTACTATGACAGCAATCCAGCAGGGAGGAGGCTTCCAGCTCAGTTCCTGCTTGATTTCTCAGGGTCCTACAACCAAACCATGTGGTGACTTCAGCAATAGGGTCTTACCATCTAGTTCTTTGTGCAACCAAGAACATTAGAAATAATCTGCATTGTTTGGAGGAGACCTTGGGTCTTGCTGACCAATAACTCACTAGAGGATGTCCCGCCCCTGGTACTGGGATTTTACTGTAACAACCTTTGTTTCCTGGGCTCAGCATACTCCACCCCAAAATGGTAATTCTATCCATATTTTCTTTTTTAATAATTATATTTTAATTACCTAACAAATAAGTAGGTTTCTATTTGGCTTATTTATAATATCTTTAGTTTTGTGTAACCTTGCCCCCACTTCCAACTGTCCTCTATATCCCTGACAGACCCTACTTAGACCTTTCTATACCCTTTATTCTGTCCCTTTAGTTACATATCCCTTACTATAGGTCCTCCTCCCTGATCCTCCCTTTTGACTTCTTTCTAACTTTCTGACTCCTACCTAGTTTTATTCTCACACATCTAAAAACTCTAAGGTAGGATCTGCATATAAGAGAGAACATGTTGCATTTGTCTGAGTTCAAGTTACCTTATTAAGTATATTTTCTATATATATCCATTTCCTGCAAGTTTCACTTATGTATATAGCAGAATAAAACTTCATTGTGCATATATACCACATCTTCCTTGTCCATTCATCCTCTGATGGGAACCTATGCTCATTCCATTTACTAGGTATGGTGTATTGAGTAGCAATATGAGCTAGTATCTCTATAGTAAAGTGTGGAGTTCATCAGGTATATGCTCAGGAATAGGATAGCTGAGTCTATTTTAAATCTATTTTTAATTTTATGAAAAACATTCATACTGATTTCTATAGTGGCTTAACCAGCTATTAGCATTCTTACCAACAGTGAGTAGGTATTCTTCTTTCCCCATAACCTCTCCAGCATTTGTTGTAATTGGATTTTTTTTTGATGATAGCCTTTTTTTATTTATATGAGATGGATTAGTGCTCCTAAATTCTTTAAGATTTTTTTTTAATGGAAAGATTTTTTTTTCTTTCTCTTCTCCTTTTTCTACCACAAGAAATCATTTTGCTGGGTATATTAGCTTGGGTTGGCAGCTGTGGTCTTCCAATACCTGAAATATATCATTCCAAGCATTTCTGGCTTTTGGAGTATACAGTGGAAAATCGAAGATACTATAATCAGTTGGACTTCATATGGGATGAGATGCTTCTCTCTTGCACCATGCAGTATCCTTTCTATGTTCTGTATATTTAGTATTTTTCCTATAATATGATGTGGGAAATTTCTTTTCTGGCCCTCTCTGTTTGTTGTTCTGTGTGCCCCTTTTACCTAAATGAACATTTTTCCCTAGATTTGTCCATGGCCAAACCACCCTAAATATACCCAATCTCATCTTTTCCTTCATTAGAGAAATTTTCTTCTATTGTTTTGTTAAAAACATTTTATATTTCACTGACCTGAAGTTTTTCTTATATGCCTATAATTTGAATATTTTTCTTTTTATTGTGTTCTAAATATAACTTGTGTTCTGCTCATATGGTTTTTATGAATTTCTCATTGACTTTGGCTCCTTGGCCTATTTTGTCTACCTTGTTCTCAAGTCTGATAATCTATTCTATTGGAAAGGCTTTCTAGGGAACCTTTTATTCGAGTTATTGCTTTCATTTCTATTTGATTTTTCTTCAGCCTTTCTATCTTTTTATTGAGTTCTATTTTTATATCTTGGTTTGATTTCCTAATTTCATTTAGCTGGTTGTTTATGTTCTCTTATAGTTCATTCCAACATTTTTTTGTATCCTCTATAAGTTTATTCAAATATCTATTGAGTTCTTTAAGTTTTTTGTTTGGCACTCGGGTTTTTTTTTTACAGTCTGTTATTCATGTCTGGCTTAAGTTCATTGTATATATTTATTGTCATTGTGGTTTTGAATTCTTTGTCTGGAATTTCCTCCAAGTAGCTCTCATGACAGCCCCTACTATGGGACTGGGCTCTCTTGATGGAGATATATTGCTTTAGCTTTGTTGTTGTTGTTGTTGTTACTTATTTCATTTTGGGATTTGTCCATCTGGAGATATTCTATTTGAGGTGTCAAGAGTACTGGTACTTACATAAAATAATGGTAAGGTCTTAGGAGTGACACTAGCTAAGTTAGGGAGTGTGGTTTACATGTTCAGTGCACAAATTGGCAGCAATGGGAAGAAGCACCTTTGAGAGGGGGTTTTGGGGTAGCATAAGGCTGTGCAGTGAGGAATATAATGTGTGTTAACCCATTCACAATGAGCATGGAGAGGTGACCCTTAGGAACGACAGGATGGAGTAAAGGGAGAGGGTACATGGAAAGGAGAACTCACTTGCAACTGCTTGGTTTAACCAGGCTGGTGGGAGAGACACATGGAAGCAGGCCAGGTTGGAGGCAAGCACTAGTAGATGGGGAATTCATCTGTAGCAGCAGGTCCACTAGGCATTGGAAGGGACACATGGCTGAAATTTGAGCTGAGCACTTAGGAACTGGAAACTCACCCACAGCAATGGCCCCACTAGGCTCCTGGAGGGACCTGTGGGAGGGGGGGGGGCTTAAGGCAGGGTACTGAGGGACTGGGAACTTACCCAGGGCAGTAATTCTGCTAGGATCCCAGAAAGACATATGGCAGGCACTCCAGAGGTTCTTGATTTTCATTACAGTGGGACTTTTTAAGGGTTTAGTTCAACCCAGTAACTAAAGCTGATGCCCTTTTAGTCTTTCTATTGAGTCCAGTGTTATACAGAACAAATGGTCAGTACCCTTGTAAATAGATCTACATAGGTTTAGAACACATGCTTATCTCAGAATTTAGGAATGTGTCCTAGACATAAAAAGTCTCTCTATGCCTTCCTGCCTCCTTCTATACCTGCCTCTCTCTCTCTCTCTCTCTCTCTCTCTCTCTCTCTCTCTCTCTCTCTCTCTCTCTCTCTCTCTTCCCTTCCTATACAGATATACATGTATATACAAGATTAATCATTGCAACAAAATATTGGATACAATCTCTCCTAAGAAAAACTGGTTAAATAAAGTATTTTATATCCAATAGTGAAATTTTATCAGAGTTGAAAA
>PVHP010022097.1:0-28772 GCA_004024765.1 Zapus hudsonius
ATATATATATATATATATATATATATATATATATATATATATATATATATATATATATATATATATATATATATATATATATATATATATATATATATATATATATATATATATATATATATATTTTGATTTTTCAAGGCAGGGTCTCACTCTAGCCCAGGCTGACCTGGAATTCACTGGAGTCTCAGGGTGGCTTTGAACTCATGGTGATCCTCCTACCTCTGCCTCCTGAGTGCTGGGATTAAAGGCATGTGCCACCACGGCTGGCAATATATATTTTTTTAATCCCTAGAACATCAATCAATTTAACATATATGTAGTTTAAGTATTTATCACTCATTTTTAGTTGTTCTTAATTAAAAAATAGTCATACATCACTTTTGTCATGGAAAGGCAAAAATTGGGATGCTAGTTAATGCCAAAAATTGTTGAAATTTTAAGGATCTGCATTTTTATTTCACTTAAAAGGGCATATGTACAATGCTATATTTTATGGTGACAGGATATTAAAGGCAACTTTGGTATCAAGAATGGTTGAAAATACTTGTCTGTTATTCAGACTAGTTAAAAGTGTTGCTTTCCATTTTCATAGCTAGGGTTTATTTTTCTATCCAAAAATCAATTTTACTCACCTAGTCACTGCCCTTACAGGTCCTGTTTCTTCAACTATGAAAATTAAGGAACTGGTTGTTCGTCATGGTACCTTTGACTTTTTGTTTTTAATCTCCTCTGATGAATGAACTTTGTGACCTTTTCTATACCTTTTGTGCCTCTACTCTTTTGCTGTTAGCACTATGGCTTAGAACAGAAATAACATGTGACTGAAAGATCTTTCAATTACTAAAGATAGCCAGGCCACAATTCACTTATTCAGAATAAGTGTAGTTATCATAAAACATCGAATATAAGTTTTGTTGTACACTAAAAATTTTAGTTGAAAAATTACTTTAAAAAAAGATTAGTGAGGAGTAATGCAAAACCTAGTTCATCATGATAGCTTTTTCCTTTCCCTTCTCATTCTCATTTCCTATCTTGACTACTTTAAATTCAAAATTATAAAAAGTAGCATGTAGTAGATAAAATAAGAAAATTGTTGATGGTAATTATAAAAAAAATAATTACTTTAGGAGTATCTGATGCAAAATGTGAGAGTCCAGCTTTCACAACCAAATAAGGTTATGTAATGCCTATGTGTACCCCCTGAAAAATCTCATGTAATTTAATGGAGCAAACCTGCTTTTCCAAGCTTCTTTCTACAGCAGCTAGCTGAGTTATTCTGTTTTCAGAGGGACTTTGCTGAAAAGGAGAAAGAAAAAACTTACACTCCAATAAGAAAATAAGTGGCTCTCTTTCCAGGATGTAGGGCAGACACAGTGTTTGGAACTGTTTAATTGCTTTCTGCATCAGTTTCTCAGAATTTACATATACCTTGTATCCCTGGTAGCATTCAGTGGTTTCTCTTGAGTACAAAGACAGACCAAGACCAGCATCAGACCCAGAGTTTTCTATCTAGTCATTTGTGGGAAGTTTTTTTTTCCTCTCACTTGGATAAAAAAACATAAGAATAATAACCTTAGGATTAAGGATAGCTGCACAACATTCAGAATAGCCATCTGTAACTTCTTGAAAGTTCAAGTATCTTTCTCTTTATCAAGAAGTTCTTAGCAAAGAATATTCCATAAATGAGGAGAATAGGGTGTCTCCTTTTAAAAGACTCTGTGATCACTGGACAGAAAAGTTTCCTTCTCCTGATGAGATGGTGGCAGAGGGGGTGTGTGTGTGTGGAAGAAAAGTTGGTATTTCGGAGAATAACAAAGATCCAAGCTCAGAGAGAACTTGGACCAACTTTGGCTAAATTTGATGCTGGTTTGGGGGTACAATTGATCTTATAATGATGATGATACAAGGATTTTAGGTCAGTTATAACTGTTCTTCATCAAATTATAGCTATAATCCAGGGCTAATGACTGCAAATTCTGTGTTCCTGCTATTAATCACTCCCATGCTGCTTTACAGCATGCTTCAGTTTAATTTTCCCTTGCACTACTGACCATTGGAAGGTGCATTTGCTGCTATTTTGGCCTCTATGCTTCTGCTATACTTTCTACCAGGACACAGTACATCCATGCTCCTCACTTCCTTGAGGCCTTTTTCACTTAATTCCAGTTTATGGACTTTAAATTGGTACAACCTTTCTGGGTAGCAGGTGGAGAATTAAATTAAGCATGAGTATGCCATTTGAAGCAGCAGTTCCATGTCTTGAAACACACCCTAAGGAAGTAGCTAAGGATGTGCACAGTATATGAAAACAATAAAATTCATCAACTTAAATGCCTAATTTTGGTCTTTACCACCAATGTAAATTTATTGACGGATAAAGAGAACATATAGGATGTCTATCAGTGATTAGAGTATACAGAGACATAGTTAAGTATTCTAGGGATACACACACACACTCACACACACACACACACACACACACACACACACACACACACACAAGCACCCATTTGGACACATATCAAACTTGCCATCAAGGTCTATTCATAAAAACTTAACAAGTACCCTTATGCATTTTAGAGGCATGAAGAGGGCCATAAATGAGAAAGACCTATTCAAAATTCTAATGAAGAATTCATCTTATTTATTATTGCAACATGTATTAGCTGTGAAGTAAAATTATAAAAGATATATATCTTTTACCGTTTTGCTAATTTTTCTTCTATGGATAGGTATTACTATTGGGATAAAGTAAGGTTAAATAATAATGGTCTGTTCATGAAGAATTAGCACATGAAAATTTACTTAGTGTGACCTAAACAAAATTAAATTATAATTAAATCATAAAAGTTTGAGCCTATAATTTTGCTTCCAGATAGACCAGTCTAGTTGAAATACAAGCATTAAGATTCTGTTGGTTCAGCAGACAATGACAGATGAACAAGGACCTATAACCACAGCCATTCAATCAACACAGGATAGGCCAATGAGACAGAAACCAAGGATTTTCGACACAAGGACCCCTAAGCTCGCAACATTAAAGCAGCCTTATTACTCACCCACCACGACTCAGGGAACTGAGCGGAAGAGGGGGCGGAAAGATTGTGAGAGCCGTGGTGGGGGAGACGCTCCGGAGGCATGGCACCCATCAGTAACAACACACTTGGGCCAGGAAGACCGGGATGAATACTAAGATATACAGGATCCCTTGCCACAAGGACTAATACAGACAGCCCACGGAGGAGAATATCCAACTGATCAGGGATGGGGAGGGGAGAATTGGGGAATTTGGGATAACAATGCATTGTTTGCCCACAAAATAATGTAACTCATTATGGACAATAAATATATATTTAAAAAAAAGATTCTGTTGGTTCTACCTCGCATTGTCCTAGGCATAGCAAGATTAAAGATACATGCACTGCTTTTGTAACAGGCTTTACTTAGGCTCTGGAGAATTTCACTGTGGTCACCAGGCTTTAACCATTCAGCAATCTTTCAAGCCTACTTCTTGGTATAGCAAAAACATCACCAAAATAATTCTTTGTACTATCACTTTTTTTTTTGGTTTTTACAAGGTAGGATCTCATTTTAGCACAGGCTGACCTGGAACTTACTGTAGCTCCAAGGTGGCCTTAAACTCACAGCAATCTTCCTACCATTGCCTCCCAAGTGCTGGCATTAAAGGTGTGTGCCACCGAACCTGGGTTAATTTTTTAATGCAATTAAAAATATGGGGCTGGGGAGACAACTCAGAGGATAAGAGTGCTTGCTATACAAGCATGAGAACCTTTGTTTGGTCCTCAACACCCACATAAAAAGCATGGACGCACACACCTGTAACCCTAGAAATGAGGGAGGTGGAGGTAGGAGTATTCAAGCATCCCTTCGTCAACCAGTCTAACTGAAATCAGGCAGGAGGACATCCAACATCTTCCTCTGGTCTCTATAGGTGTGTGCAAGTGGTATGTGAATTTACACACACATGCATACACAGAAAATCATGGGATGATTTTGAGATATAATACATTACATGGCAGACAAAGCACAAGCATAATTGCTATCCTCTTGGAGCTTGAAATCTATAAGGGAAGATAGCAAAGTCAGAAATAATGATGAAGTATTGTAGGTTCTATGCATGATAAGGAGAAATTGGGGTGTTGTGGTAGAGCAGAACACACAAGCATACAATTGGTTTTGGGTGTCAATGTCTTGATAGATGGCCATCTCATTGCAGAGGTATATGGCTTCATGAGAACTAATGTGTGTTTTGAAGAGCAAATACTGGTCTATGTTTTAAGCTTTGATTTAGTGCAGAAGAGCCCACTACACCATTGCCACTAGAAAAGGAGCCTCTGTTTTTTAAAAAGGAAGATACTATTGGTAAGGCTGAAGAGAAGCTTGATGGTAATTCTTTAATGAATGTACTTGGGGTAAATGGAGAGTTGTGTGAAGTCTGATTAGTTCAATACTCATGTGAGTTTCCTTCTGTAGTAAAATAATATCACATATTTTCTCTCATTTGTGAATCCTATAAGCACCTTGCCTTTTAAGGAACAAAGCAAACAGATTTTTTGTTGGTAATATGCAGAAAATATAATTAGAAGATAAGAAAGCACACAGAACATAAGAATTACTGGCACAAAATTGTTTGTTTTCTATCTTCCTGTGACTCCCTAAAGTAGAAAAATAGTCCCTTTTTCAAAGGAGATATTGAATTAAAGACAATGGAGGATATAATATAAATATGGGTCACACTACCAAGAGCGAGGTAACCTCAAAACTATCACAGAGACCTACCAATCTGTTCTGAGTAAAAAGACTGTAAGGACTGAATGGAAGTCTTCTCTTTTATAATATTCATTGTGGATGGATAATAATTTCAATAAATATTTGTTCAGTTTATTTGTATCCAACTGACTTTTCAGTAAGATTTTGTGAGTCTGGCTCAGTTATAGCCAAAGCCAAGCCTTGAATGGTGACCATAAAGTTCAGCAAAACCATTGATCAGAAAACCTACCTTGATTAGGGGGAGGAAGAGGACCAGGTTGAATGGAGGGACCAGAGAAAGGAGTGAGGGGAGCAAATGTGAACAAAATACAATAGCACAGATGTGTGGAAATGCCATAATGAAGCCTATTAATTCATATAACAACTAAAAATCCCTAATAATATACAGGCGAGGAAAAGAAGGGAAAGGAAGAGAGAGAGAGAGAGAGAGAGAGAGAGAGAGAGAGAGAGAGAGAGAGAGAGAGAGAGAGAGAGAGAGAGAGAGAGAGAGAGAGAGAGAGAGAGAGAGAGAGAGAGAGAGAGAGAGAGAGAGAGAGCCCACTTCCATTGTTGGCAAGAAGCAACAAGTAGTAGACGAAAATGAGAAGACTGACTTATCCATAAACATTAGCCAGCTATACACCAGGCACTACTTAATGCCCAAGGAAGTCTTGTTTAGAAATGTAACACATCTCAGAGGTACACATAATCTTCTTAATATTTCTTGAAAGAATGCATTTAACAAAGGAGATGCCGATTTGGGAGACATATCAACAATTAAGACAGAATACACCCTTTTATATTTTCCTAGTCATATGAATTTTAAGATACATTTTTATCCTCATGTAAACATTGTTTCAAAATCTGTTATATAAATCACAAAGATAATCCGTGTTTTTCCTTGATTTTCTTTGCTTTCAGCTTTTCTATTGCAGTAATCAGACTGTTGAGATCACTGCCCCCTGCTTGTCAATGATAAATCTACTTCTCTGAATATCTGGGAGATGACTTTGGAAAGATTTAGGTAGGGAAGGTCCCCAGGCTGGCCCACCAAACAAGGCTTGCTGGAGGCTTGGAGGACACAGGCAGCTCTTTCTGCAGACGAGATGGCTGACTGGCTTTAAGAGGTTTTGGCAGGAATTTCTACCCCTTTCTCAGCGGAAAAGAAAACAGACATTGAGGGTCTGTGAGGGGAGACTATGTCAGTATATGTGTGTATGTAGTTCGTTTGTATTTGTGACATATTTTGGACACATTTGCTTTATGACCTATGACCTGTGACCTTGCTCATACATATGGGAGTATTATCAGCAACAAAAGGGCAATTACACTGCACATACAGTGTGTAATCTATTTTTATGCTTAATACTGAATATTTCTATAACATCAGTTCTTTTTTTGTAATATAAAACTCTTCACGAATTTGTGTGTCATCCTTGTGCAGAGGCCATGTTAATATTCTCTGTATCATTCTAATTTTAGTATATGTGCTGCTGAAGAGAGCACTATCACATCAGTTCTATGAATCAGATTGTAATAAAAATTTTTCAAGTGCTTTGTAAACTACGTATTTGTTATTGCTTGAGTTAAAAAATTAGTGTACATCTGTTTATTTAGAGACATCCAACAATACAGCAGTATATAAGCAGAAAAGACTGTGTCTTGTTTATCCTCCCAAGATAGACATTATTAGTGGCATGCTAATTAATATACAGTATTCTAAGGTGTATCCTCAATTATAATAAGCACATCAAGATTATTATATATAAAATATTAAATACATATATGCCTATTAAATATACATCTTAATGTAATTTTTATTGGTTTATTTTCAGAGAATGTCTTACTGTGTCGACTAGACTGGATTCAAATTCACGATCTTTGTGCTTTAGCCTCTGAATGTATGGATTACTGGTGTGTGCTACTATGCCCAGCTGTATGTATCTAATTTTCAGCAAAGGAACCTTGTTTTATTCATTTTTGAAATCTTCATTATTTTATTTTATTTTTTGTTATATTTGGGTTATTATTTCATATATGTGTTCCAGAATGAAAAACATTACTTTTTACGCAAACTGAAAGTTATCCTTTATCTATCTTTTAGCACTTGAAAAGAATTCTTTTTTTTATTGTCCATAATGAGTTACATTGTTTAGTGGGCCAACAATGAGTTGTTATCCCCAATTCCTCATTGCCCCCCCTCCCCATCCCAAGTCAGCATGATATCCTCCTCCGTGGGCCATCTGTATCAGTCTTTGTGGTAGTGGACCATGGATAACCCAGACTTCAGCCAGGTTCTCATGACACAAGTGTGTTGTTACTGAGGGTTGCCAAGTCTCTGATATTCTCCCCCACCATGGCTCTCACAATCTTTCCACCCCTCTTTTGCTCAGTTCCCTGAGTCGTGGTGGGTGAGTATTAAGGCTGCTTTAATGTTGTGAGCTTAGGGGTCATTGTGTTGAGAATAGTTGATTTCTGTCTCACTGGCTTATCCTGTGTTGATTGAATGGCTGTGACTGTGGGTACCCTGTTCATCCCGTCATTCTCTGCAGGGTTCCATATGGATCCTCCATGACATGACTGTGGTAGCTCATCTGTTGCCAGGATCTCAGCTTTCTGCCTGTGGTTGGTTGGTAGGATTATATGGGTCACAGCTCTCTCGCTTTATTCTGAAAATATACAAACACAATCTCCATCAGAGAGTGAGATCAGTATAGGTTAACAAATGTCGGGACCCATCCTGGCTGTATATCTGAGAGCTAAGTTTTAACATGCATCCTGATGAGAGCATAGTAGCTCATGCCTTTGTTCCTAGCACACCTGTGCCCCCCAGGAGGCAGGGGGATGGCTGAAGGCCCTAAATCCTGTTTACAAGTGCTAATAGGTTTTACTCCTGCTGACTGAGTTTCCCTACCTGTGTTCCTGTTTACTGAACCCCCTTTGTGTAAGAGATAAGGCAATGCAACTCATCCCTAGATTGTATATAAGGTTGGATGCTAAAATAAAGTTTTGAGATCTGCTCGGACACTTCTCCCAGCTGCGAGTGTATATGGGGCTCCGGCTGCACATTCACCTTTCCTCATGGGGCCTGTCTCCTGCTGGCTTGTGAGACAGGCTCATCCACAGGGGACTAGGGATCTATGACTCTCTCTCTCCCTACCCAACAAACAAATATACACCATTCTGGATTACCTAGATTCTATTTTCAGTAGCCTCCCCGTCAGTGCATAGTGCATCTTTTCTTGGGAGCCCAAGAGTACGGGGTCCGGTGCATATCGCCCTGAATCCTCAGTTCCAATCAAGGTTTTCCCCTCACTGAGTGGGTTATTTGGCCAAATTTAAGAGCTGTTGATTGTCTCCCCCAGGCCCAGGCTCCTCCATTGCACAAGTGCTCCTTTCTTGGTTTGCTGTTCTCTCCCAGTAGGAGGTGTGGCCAGCCTACTCATGGCTGCAGACTGTGTTTCATGCCAGTGGTCTGTTTACTCCAGCTGTTGTTGATCTGCTTTCCCTGGCAGCTTGTGTAGTTCCTTCCAGCACTGCACTAACTGCCATCTGGGGGCTGGTTATCATGCCAGACCTCGAAGGGTCTCTCGATGCTGATCGATGGCATTCTGTGGTTTCTTCAGCAACAGGGTTTTGCCTCAGGTCTGGGGAGGGCGTTCAAGAGCTTTGACAGAATTCTGTCTTGTTTTTGTAACCTCATAGGTCACTTTGGTCAACAGCTCAGTGAGAGAAGGAACTGGTGGCCGGGACCTGGGGTTGTCAGACTGCTCAATTATTCACAGGCTTAGACATTCTCCCATACTACTCATGGCCCCTCTAGCCAAATGACGCCCACTACTTGCTCTGTAGGTTACAGTATGCTCATGAGGATTTTATGTTTTTGACCCTAACTTAGTTTAGCTTCATGCTTAAGCCATTCCCCTCCCCCCTTCCCTTACACCTCATTCATAACCTCTCACTTCTTTTTACTGGGGAACCCTGTCTGGGCTGGTGCAGGATCTGGGGAGAGGGTGGGCTTGGGTTCAGGGCCATCTGGGGACCGGGGTTTGGATCCCAGCTGGAAAATCAAACCTTTACGGAGAGAGTCTTGGCAACGCTGTTACTCGTCCACCATCTTGCTCTTCCCCCTGAAAAGAATTCTTTATATAAGAAATTATCATATAACTGATTGCCCTGACACTTTTGAGAATGAAAGGCACACTCTTAACAATAGATATTGCATGGATGACCATCAGGCTATATGTCCACCTTCAAATATTATGAACAGTAATTCAATGCCTGCAATATATGAGACCAATTCTTTCCAGTTTATATTTCCTTTCATGATTTATCCAATGGGTTTGCTCTATAATTATATTGATTTTTCTTATTAAAAGAACTGTTACTAGTTATTAATTATAAATCCTTGGAGAATGCACAGCAGTGGAACAATTGCCAGTCTCTTGGGGTTATAGACATAGAGCATACAAAACTCAGGAGACCATAGGATGCAGTAGTAAATGCCTGAGTTTAGAATAATTCCTGACACAGAGTTCCTGTATATATTACACAATATTGATGACCTTGTTTTATTGGAATTAACCTTAGGAATAAACTATTCATTGCTTCCTTGAATGCTTGCATAATTAATGGGGAAGAGACACACATCCCATGCTTTAGAATGATTTTGATATATGCTTTCTGACCCCACAATCCGCTTCAGAGATTGGCCACCACATGTGGCCCCACATGTAGGGTTTCTGACACAAAGGATCTTCCATCATCCTCCCCTTGAGGGTTTAATTAATGAGGATACATGAGGCCACAATATCAAGGCTGCTCAGTGTCCTCTAGGGAGAGTGAGGAATGGGACCTTCTTCCTGCAGCTCTGGAAAACCAGCTGTCTGTGAGCCTGAATTCACCCACTGTAAAATTGGGGAAAATGATACTGTTTCCCCAGAGTTGTGTGGAGGAAATAAAAAAAATCAGATTTTCTTACATAATGTGACTTCAACAAATGCTCTTCCTGTTCATTATGACTCTTCTCTATGAGAAAAAAATCTGACATAAAGCCAAGAGCAGACCTAGTAAAGATGAAATTGAAACTGTGAGAAGAAGAAGCGAAACACACAAGTTTACATACTCTATTTAGATGTCATTTTTGAGTTGTGGGATGAGATATCATAGAAATTTGGAGCAAGGGAAAACAATTGATTTGGGGTCATTTATAAACTGTTCACCAACAAAGGCATGAGAAATCTTATCCTCAGGCAATATGATATAATGTAAATGTCAATAATTATCTGCAACACCATATGAACATCCAATGTAGTTCAAGTTACATAAAAGTACATGTAGCCATACATATATGTGCATAAATGTGGGTGCTTTTGTTTGCAGGAGGATGCAGCAAACTGTGAACACTACATATCAATTAATGTACCTGGAAGCTACTTGCATTTTTAAAATACTTGCCTGTACTTATCTTATATGAACATGAATTACTTATGTAGTTTTTTCTGTTTGTGTGTGTGTACCATAGTGCATGTGTGGAGGTCAAAGGACAACCTTAGGTGTGTCCTTTCTATCCACTTTATTTGTCAGGGTCTCTGATTATTCACTGCCAAGTTCGCTTGGCTAACTGGTCTGCAAACTACTAGGGGGATTCTCCTGTCTCATCTCCCATCCGAGCATAGGTATCCTGGGATTATAGATGTCCTCTACAGTGTTTGACTGTATGTGGATTCTGGGGATCTGAACTCAGATACCGACACTTATGTAGTAAGCACTTTATGTACTAAGCCATCTCCACAACCCATGAATTACTTTTTTTAAAAAATTGTTTTTACTCTCACAAGGTATTTGGGTTCTCTAGAGGAAAAGAAGCTACAGAATGAGTCTATTATACATGGCATTTATTAGATTAGTTTACAGAATATATGCTGGGTAGTCCCACATGTCTATCTGCAGGATAGAGTTAGAGAAACCACTAGATTCTCAGTCCACAATGCGGATGCCTTAGCAGTCTCAATCTGGTATGAAGGCCTACCCAGAAGTATACTGGAGAGCCACTGCTCTTCAGTTCTCATTGTAAAGTGGGTAATCTGGGTTCCAATAGGAGAGCAGCAATAGGGTAGATGGACAAATTGCAAGTAGCATTGCTGTATTGGAGCTTTTTTATATATATATAGTTGACCAACTATATATAACTCTGGTTGTCAGACCTGCATTGCAAGTGCTTTTAATTACTGAGGGAGGCATCTTCTCAGCCCCAAGTCCAAAGTTTTGAAGCCATGAGAAGTATTTGGATGTAATTGCTAAGAGCCAAATAGTATCTAACAATGCAATGTCAACATCTTTAGAAAATTAACTATAAAGTTCAGTCTACGTATTATTATTATTTTTCTGGGTTTATTACAACCTAATTTAATTCCAAATTTTTGGATATAACTATTTTTAGTCAGTAAGATTTTTAAATTGTAAGAATATTTGACTAGTGCTTTAAGATCTGGAAATGAACTCTGAGTAACTTAGAACATTTATAATTATTTTAACTTTTGCTTTATAAATGAATACAATAATTTTGAAGATTTATGGAGTAAAAGGTGGTACTTTTAAATTTTACTTTGACAATTTCATATTATATAATGTATTTTGATCATATACACCCCTCATTACCCTCATTTACTCTCCTCTCACTCCAACTGACACAATTACTTGCATGGACATAGATTGGGGGTTATTTACTGGAATATGGGCAACTTGCCAGTGGCTTAGAGAATAACATGACTCCATTTCCCCTAGCAAATTTGTGAGACATGGAGCCTTGAGAGCTCTTCCACCATCAATGATGGGGTGGTGATGGGCTCAATTGTATGCATGAAACCACAGATGTTGTGAGTTCATGTAGTGGCCATATCTAGAAGACAGCATTCTAGGATTTCTCCCTATCCTCTGTGTCTCCACCTTCTTTCTGCTCCCTCTTCCACTGTGATCCCTGAGCATTGGAGACTGATATAGGTGTTCTGTTTATGGCTGAGTATGCCACATTCGCTTATTCTCAGCACTTTCAATAACTATGTGTCTCTTCATTAATCTCTGCTCACTGCATACAGAAGCTTCTTTGAAAAAGGTGAGAGCAGCACTAGTATACGAATATTAGCATAAATATTAAGAAGACACTTTGTTCAACTTGTCCATTTAGTACACAACAATACTAGGTTTTCTCTAGATCCTCTGACCTTCCTAGCCAGGGACTTTTGACCAGCTTTATAGTTCTAGTCATGAATTTGCTCCTGTGGAGTGCGATTCAAATCCAACTGTAAAGTGCTCAGTCACCCCAATAGCAGTCATGCCACTATCACACCAATCAGCCTACTTGCATGGCATGTACGGTCCACAGCTATCACCATTGGTGACTTTTATCCACTAGCATCGTGCATAGCACTTTCTGGCACTAAGCATGCAAAGTAACTGGGAGAAAGCTTACAATTCATTGTCAGTCAGCTTCTTGCAAATAAAGCATATGATGTCATCAGTCTTGGTGGGCAGCCAAGAGAAATGGCAATAGCCTATATTGTATTGGGGACCTGGGTATCCTTCCTGACCAACAACTCATTGAGAGATATCTCATCCCTGGTACTCGGGTTTTCAATTAATTAAGGCTTCTGGGAGCAGCTGTATCCATCCTTGTAAGGAAATTACAATCAAGCTATTTTTAAATTTTATATTTAATTAGCTAACAAAGTTGTAGGTTTCCATGTACCCCTTTTCATGTGTCCTTAGTTATGTTTAACATTTCACCATACACTCCTAAGAAATTAAGTTTCTATTGCTCCCATTGGCATCACATATGCTAACATTGGAATAATACAGAGAGGAAAATAAGCTTCTAGATGCTTTCATCCTTAGGTAACACAAAATAGTATGATGGACTAAAAAGGGAAAGGCATTGAGGTCATACACATTCTCTTCCTGTGACTGGATCCTTTCTACTACTAGAGGATGATCTAAAAGTAAAATATTAAGCTTTGTCGAGTTTTTCTTTATTTATAAAAAATGTAATGTAATATTTTCTTTATATGGTTCTCAAAGTCACTTGATGAAGTTACCAAAATAAGCATTAATAAGCTGTATTTGTTTTCAAGAATACCTTTTCTTTCTTAACTATACTACTTATTCCTACAAATGTTTTCACATTCTGAACTTCAATTTCCTCATATTCAAGTTTAGTGATAATGCTGATTTCAAAATTTCATATATTCTTATACGTATATATGTATATGTATGTTCTATTCATTGTCACAATTCCATGATAGATATATGCTCCTCTGATAACTCTTTCTTCAAATATCCTCATAAAGGAAAAGAAAGTGGTAATTATGACTGATGGGTTGATAATCAATCATAATTCTTATTTTATTCTGTTTAATTATTTTATATTTTAAATATTGGAAAGCCTTTGTCCATCTATTAAACTGTGAGGAATTTATCTTGTGACAAAACAGGTTTCAAGAATTTCCTCTTTGAAACAATAGTACATTTGTGGTGATTGTGTAAATATTTTTGTTACTATAAGATTTTTCCTTAGGGTAAATTCCTAAATGTGAAAAATTTGAGTGAAACATATGACATTGCCAAATGGAAACTTAAAATACTCAAAACCAATTCATAATAGGCAAGCTTTTCTCTTTCCCCACAGTAAGCTTATTCATTGAAAAGTGGCATATCACCTTCCCAAGCAATTCTTCTTGCAAAAATTTGTCCAGCAGGAAAATCTGTACAGAATGATACATTGCAGGGCCTTGGGTTTACAATATGGTTTGAACCAGAAGAACCAAGGGATATGACAATTGACAGTAACTGAAGAATAATAAATGAAGTTATGAGTCATGCTCTCTAATCAGAATGGAAAAGGACAAGGGGGATTTAGGGGACCTGCTGCACTCTAAGAAATTAGAAGGCCCAGAGAATAAGTACCATGCTCCTCATTCCCACAGGTCTTTAGCTACTGCTTTGTGTCAGGAACCGGCATTACTACCATATTCAAGTTTACCTCCCTTAAAACTCACAGCAGAGTTTTGAGGGTCATTTGAACTCATTTCTCAAGATGATATAACTGAAGCTTTTATAGGTGAAAAATAATATCTTGTTGAAACTAAGATCCCATCACCCTTACAAAACAGGCTATTTTATTTATTTATTCAATCATATACTTATTTACTTAATGAGTATATGTGTACATAAATATGCACGTTCATGTATATACAGATGCATGTACAAGTGTGTGTGTGTGTGTGTGTGTGTGTGTGTGTGTGTGTGTGTGTGTGCCTGTGGAGGTCAAAAGGCAATCTTGCTGTCATTCCTCAAGAATGCTGTCCATTTTTTGTTTTTGAAACAGGGTTTCTTACTGGTCTGGACTTCACCAAATGGGTTGCACTGGCTGGTCAGTGAGCCCCAGGGATCCTCCTGTTTCTGCTGTCCCTGAGTTGGGATTATAGGTGCAAGCCTCCACACTCAGAAATTTTTTAGGGGATCTGAGGATCAAACCCAGGTCCTCATGCTTGTAAGGTAAGCACTTACTATCTCCCTAGCCTCAAGAAAATGCTATTTTAAGAACTATAAAAAAAGATGAAATGGGGCTGGAGAAATGGCTCGGCGGTTGAGGCACTTGCCTCCAGTGCCTGGGGCCCCGGGTTCAATTCCCCAGGACCCACATGGGCCAGACCCGCAGGGTGGTGGCCCTGGTTCTCTCTCTCTCTCTCTCTCTCTCTCTCTCTCTCTCTCTCTCTCTCTCTCTCTCTCTCTCTTTCTGCTTGAAAATGAATAAATAAAATATTTAAAAAAAGATGAAATGCTTGCTATTAAGGTAAGATACCAATGAGTTGACAATGAAAAGTGAAAATAATGCATCTTAGTATCTATAAAATGTTTTATATACAGTGATTGATATGGCTTGTGGCAAGGTGGTATATCCATTATGTGAATATATTGAGATTTGTAATCTGTTTCTTATATCAAATTCAATGTCCTTGCTCTAATGCAAAACCTTATTAGTAAATTACACTTGTAGACACAAGGTGATGCTCCCTCCTTTTATTGTTCTATTGTATGATAGAGTGGAAACACATTGATTCCTGAAAGCTAGATACTAAATTTTCTTCCTGTATCCTTAGTGTTTGGTCTTCAGCATGCCTTTTTGCTGCATTTTCCTGAGCAGAATGCATTAAAATGGACCCTGACACTAAGATCACTTGAAGTCATTCAAAAAACTTGAGTATTATTGATAAAAGAGAGAGGGAGAGAGAGAGAGAGAGAGAGAGACAGAGAGAGAGAATCACCATAGTGGAGCCTCTTGCCACTACAAAGTCCAGATGCATACACCATTTAGTGCATCTGGCTTTACTTGGGTACTAGGAAATCAAACCCAGGATATCATGCTTTATAAGCAAGTTCCTTTACCACGGAGCCATCTCTCTAGCCCCTCAAGCTTTTTTATCTAAAATTCCTTCTTCTCTGACACTCAACTTTTTTAAAACTCCAAATCCTTTTTGTCTGTAATTTACAGAAGAATTAACAAATAATGTACTATGTTAATGGGAGAAGCTATGATCTGTGGGTTTTGGGTGGGATGGTGGATGATATTCTCTTTAAAAGATGCTTGCAGAAACATTGCTAACATTGCTAAGCAATGGGAGTACCCTTTAATTCTTATATTTAATAAAATCCACATTGCCATATATGGAGTTCTTTGAATGCAGAGAACATATATACAAAGATAAAAAAAAATGCCGGGATGTTAGAAATAACTCAAGCAAAGCCTTGTAAAAGTCATGCCTATTAAAAACATCGAAAAGTCATTAAAAAGTAGAAAATAAATGGTTTTAGTTGGGCTTTAAAACTCTAGTAAAAAGCTGAGAGAAGCACAAATTCAAGACACTGAATTTAGACTTGATTTTCATTTCCTTTTGTACTATTATTTTAATGGAGAAATACTATTTTTCTGTTAAAAGCCAGCAAGTTGTGGGTGAGGTAAAAATATAAGTATCTCTTCCCTTCATATGCAACTATTTTCCTGATGTGCATGGGCATGGAGCCCTATATTTCTCTGCTGCACATGTAGGAACCTTGTAGTTAAATTGACTAAAGTGAGATATTTTGCTGAATGCACCTTTAAAAAGGGATAAGGAATAAAATTTTAGAGGGGGAAAGACACATGGGAAAGCTTTGAAATACATAGAAAGGACATTTTATATTTATACTTTATAAGTTATAAAAAATAACGAAGTAAAATTTGAAAATATATTGTTTACCTAGACTCTGATGTATAATTTTACATATTTGCTTTGTTAGGCATAAGGGTAAAAAAAAACTTGGCTGATTCAAGTGCTTTTAACCTTGCTTTTACTTTACAAAAGTTTTTATTGCTTAAAAATGTTAAATGGAAGACAGCTATGCCTATCAGTATAACAAATAACCAAATTTTTGGATATAAGTACAAGAGTTAGGAGAAACTAGGAAGCTAGAAAGGAGCCACAAAGGGGTGGGAATAGAGCTTATTGGGAGGGGACAGTAGATATGTAAACAGAGGAGTGGAATACTCTGGGTAGAAAGGCTAAAGTAGGGTTTAAAGTGGGGAGAGAAAGTTAGGAGAAAGGGGGAAGCTAACCAAAAACTAAAGACTTTTTAAACAGCCTAGAGAAACCCACTTCTTTGTTAACAATTTTAAAATATAATTAAGTTAAAAAAGCAGGAGTTTTTTTTGACAGAAACTTCTTCTTCTTTTTTTTTTTTTTTTTGGTTTTTCGAGGTAGGGTCTCACTCTAGCCCAGGCTGACCTGGAATTCACTATGTAGTCTCAGGGTGGTCTTGAACTCATGGCGATCCTCCTACATCTGCCTCCCGAGTGCTGGGATTAAAGGCGTGTGCCACCACACCCAGGCGGACAGAAACTTCTTATGGGGGCGCATAATGCTGCTCTCAGAAAACCATAGACTGTTACAGGAAAACCCTTGTGCTGGGGAGTGGGATACCTCCCAGTTAGTTATTGATCAGAAAGGAGCCCTGCCCCTGAGTCCCCCAAAATGATAGAGCCTATTGTTAAGGTTCTTGGTTACCCACCAGAGATAGATGGTAAGGTGCTACTACTGAAACACCACAAGTGGAGGTTGCAGGACACTGAAAAATCAATCTGGAAAGATCAAAGCTGAAAGCTTCCTCCTTGCTGGCTAGCACCATAGTGAGGCAAAGTCCTGTGCAACCTGCCTGGGGTTTTCAACAGGCTTTTCTAACTATGGATCCACCCTGTGTGCTACACAATCATCTAGCCAGGCACGAGGTGTCCAGTGATTCCATAGTAGCATGACTATTATAGAGAGCAACCAACTGCTCTCTGATTGGATTTGAGGCTTGTTCCATGGGAGTGAATTCAATCTTGGTACTAAAAGCTTAGTCCAAAACCTATTGCTTGGAAGGTCATATAGCTAAGAGGCCACTACTGTTGGCTGATAAAAGGATATATTGTCCCATTAAATTGTCCTTTATCATTTATATTATGTTTAATCCTATAGATTAGTGCTCTTCTCACCTTTGGTCAGAGAAGCTGCTTTGTGATTAAATGAAAGTAAGTACTGGAGAGACTTAACACTTGTCAAAGTGCTGAGAATAAGCAGTGGCGGAGTGCTCAGTGCAAAGTGAGACATCTTTACCATGCCCTCCAAGGCAGAGGGAAGAAAAGGTGGAAAGAATGTAAGAAGAAGAGAATAAGGAGGAGAATTTTGAGACATCATCTTCTAGACATGAAGTGGCCTTCATGGCCTCAGAGCAACTGTCATTACCTCAAGACCTCAAGAATACTGAGTTTATCAACATTCTGATATGGATGACAGATAGAGGTGGATGAAAACATTATCAAAATAAAAAAGGGACTATTTGGAAAGAAGTTTATTGGAAGGACCGAGGTTGAGGGGTGACAATAGAAGGTATTAGGGTATTATCAAATTACAATATGTTGAGGTCTGAAAATTTTCAATTAAATAAATATAAATAAATAGTAGAATGCTCATGTAGAAAGGAATAATCAATTATAGCAAAGCAATATGTATTTCAAATAAAAAAGTTTAGTGTAAATCATGTTTTCCTGGATACACAGGAAGGCATTTCTATCACACATAAGAATTCAGCAAAAGAAACCCCATATAGTTGCACATTTCATCATTCTTCAATCTAAGGGGCTTCTTCCAGTCCAATTCTGATCATATTTACATCATGAAGATGAGAGGATACTCTAAAAATGGAAGAAGTCATGTTATTTGATTTCTTTGTAGACAATATGATGTCTAGTTTTTTATAAATTGAGAAAACACATTCTTCATGAATTCTGGATGCTAACTAATCCTTTGTTTGGTGTGTATACATGGCAAATGTATTTTTCTTGCTTAGATTTGCTATTTCACATGTTTAGAACTAAATGTTTTATTATAGCAAAGTTTTATATTTTATTATAATATAATTGTCATTCATTTTCATTACAACTTTTTTATTTTATATCTGATTTTAGAGTTTTCCTATCCCAAGGTCAGAAAGTTTATTCCTACATTTACTTGTCAATGTCTCAAAATTATTTTTCACATTTAAATTGTTATTTTACCTAAAATCAAATTTTGATTGGCATGAGATACAGAAGGAAATTTATTTTTATATACAAATAAACAATTTGTCCCAGTATCACATATAAAGTAACTCCTGTTTTCTCACTGTTTTGATCGGTGGCGTCTGTTGTGCTTTATGATTTTAGGCTCTCTCTTAGATTCCATTAACTTACTCATTTGAAGGGTTGTCAGGGAGCAAATAAAATGAATATTCAATATTTACCTAAAATTCCAATTTAACTGGCTTCCTTCATTTTTATCATGTAAACCTATCTTCTTTGTGCCTATATCATGCTTTTCTTAGTTTAATTTCTGATGGGTCTTGATGTCCTATAGTGCAAGTTTTCGATTTAGAATTACCCTAGCTTTTTTCCTGGAACTTTTACTTTCCCAAATACAATTGTTGCAATTGCCTTCTCCTTGCTAGGATCAAACACCAGACCAAAAGGATCTAGTGGTAGGAAAATTTTTATTTTGATTGACAGTCTTAAGGGGAAGTTTCATGATGGCAGTAGAAAGCATGGCATAAGAGAGGCTGGATATTAGCTCTACCACAGCAGCTAGAAAACAGTAGCAGGAAAGTGAATTGAGCCCTGGCAAGGAGGGCTGGCTATAACACCCCTAATCTCACCCCCAACAACACTTCTTCTCCAGCAAAGCTCCACCTCCCAAATTTCCATCAGCTGAAGACCAAGCATTCAAAGCACATGAGTTTATGAAGGACATGTGATTCAAGCCTTCACCTTCACAACAATTGTGTTTTGTTAACCATTAGTGATTTGTTATGGTTTACTTTAAAACATCTTTACATTATTTATAATACTTAGCATAATGTGAATATTTTGTAAATAGTTTTTATCTTGTATTGGTAAGGGAATAATAACAGGAAAAAGTTCTATACATGTTCAGTATAGATACAATTTTATTTTAAATATTTTGATCCATAGTTGGTTGATTTAGTGGATGTAAACCTGTAGATAGAGAGGGCTGACTGCACACTTTAGAATCAGCTTATAATTTTTTGACACGTCTTAGGAACTAGTGTAATGTCAATTTTTATAACCATTTAATTTACAAAGTACTTGAGAAACACTTGATTTCTCTCTAATTGGTGTAGAATCCTAAGTCCATTAAATAAAGTTTTTTCTTTTTGTTTTACAAATCTTCTGTATCTTTATTGATTTTTTTCACCTGCTTGATCTATCAATTACTGAAAGAAGAATGTTAAGAACTCTCACTCTAATGGTAGATTTATCTATTTCTTTTAGTAATTTGTTGTTTTTTTGCTTTATGGATTTTAAAGTTGTGTTATTAGGAAGCATAAAAGCATATAACTGTGGTACTGTTCTGGAGAATTATACCTTTCATCAGTCTGCTCTGACCTACATTATCCTTAATAATGTCTTTTGACTTAAAGACTATTTTTTTCTGATAATAATATAGCAACACTGGATTTCTTTTGCTCCGCATTTTCCCAGCATGACTTTTTCTTTCCCCTGACTTTCACCAGTTCTGTTCTGTCATATTTCAGTTGAAAATCCTGTTAATTCCATATATCTGAATTTTTTCCTTTTCTGTGCCATTGAATTTTCACTGCGTCTCATAAATTTCATATAATTGGACTTAACTCAGATACTGTGCTCTTAAAAACCAGATGAAACACCTAGCTGAATTAGCTTAAACATAACTGTGTATTTGGATCTATTTTTAAAAATCTTTTATTTATAATTTTCATACAGATACATAATATATTTTTATCATAATCACCTCTCATTACTTTCTTTTGCCTCACTTCCCCATTCTCCTTCCACTGAACCCTTTTTCATTCCAACTAGTCTCTCTTCTGTTTTGATGTTTTTTAACCTCCTCCATTATCCATAACAGCATGCTAAGAGGCCAATACCATGCAGGTAATAACATTCACTGTGACATCATGGATATCTTTCTGCCATTTTGTTTTGAGACTTTTGTATTCCTGTATTTTCTGTGACTCTTCTTTTTCTATGTTTCTGACTTTTTAAAGATTCTTTTAGTATTCTTCCCTTCTCAATTCCTTAGTTAATTCTATTCTTCTATAAATTATAAAATAATTTGCTATTATTTTTAATTATTGTGATTAATATTTTGTTTTATCATATATTCACATTAAGCCAAATTAACCAGATTCGAAAATTTTTCAAGTTGGGCATGACTATGTGTCAGTAAATTAAGTTTGACATCAGTTTTGTTGTACCTAGCCATGCTTGTTTTGAGAGTGTAATAGCCTTGAATTTACTTTGACTATAACCATATATGCAGCTTATAATTGCAATTTGCTTTAAAATAAAAGTATTTATTTTTGTGAGAACAAGGATTTATGTTCCTTAAATGGGTTTCCTATGTTTACCACTAACATTCTTTCAATAGTTCACGTCAATGACAAATGTGAGGCTTGGGAGATGGCTTAGTGGGAAAAGCATGTGAAAGCATAAGAAACAGTTCACACTGTGGGTGGGGGTCAGGGTTGCCTTTAATCTCAGCATAAACACTGAAGTGAAGACAGGGATTACCTGGCACAAACTAGCTAAGTAGACTAGCTAAACTGATTAGCTCTGGATGCAAGTGAGAAACCTTGCCCCAATAAAATAAAGAGGAGAATGACTGAGGGAGATACGTAATGTCAACCTCTGGCCTCCACACATACACACATGTACACCCCTACTATGAACCCATATGCATACACACATAGTGTACACACATACACATACAAAGACAAATGACACAAGCCTTTTCTTTTGAATTAAAAGAAATATTTCTGAAATTTGGTTTACAACTATAGCAATAAACAAATAGCTGCCCACAAAGTTGAAATCCGTTTTAAAAGTTTCCAAGTCAAAAAGGGAGCCCAGAATGTTAGCCATGTTTGTCATTGGATTTTGGTGTTGCTAGTTATGTGTATTTTCTCATCCATCTATGATTGTATTTTCCATATTGTTTAAACTAAATGTGGACTTCTAATAAGTTTAGAAATAAAATCCATAGAAAGCGTTTTCCATAATCAAGGCAAGAGGGAGTGAAACAGTGGGACATTTAAGAATTCTGAGGTTTCATCTAGGCTGTTTCAATGATTAGGAACATGATTGGTGGCAGTGTGATACACTTAAGCTCCTTGAACATCTGGGTCTCCATCTCAGGAGTGAGAATTTCTCCCTCATGGGGTCCTTATTGGGGTTTGATTAAATATAAAAGGTCATGAAGGCCACATAGTTGTTTTGTCAGTCATGCTTGAGATGTGATATATATATATATATATATATATATATATATATATATATATATATATATATATATATATATGAGAGGGGCAGAGAATGCATGTGATGACTTTGCAGGTAAGGCAAAGGACACTAAATGTTATATAATTTAAAAAATAACTCTGCTATAATGGGCATATAGTTAATGAGTATAAAATAGTATACATGAAGTTAAATAATATATCTTTTATTTTAAAATGTTTTATGTCTTTAAAGTGCATTTATACATTTTAGAGTATATTTTAAAGGATTTTCACAAAAACTGTTTAAACATTAAAGTCTGAAATTCTACCACTAGAAAGCTTATACAGGTTTTATGTACCAAATTCTGTCTGCTGCAAAGAAGCAATTGCCATTTAAGTTTCTTACAGAATCTTTCAGAGAGCAGGAGGCATCAATCCAAGGCCCTCTTCACTTTCAATAGTTTCTCAGATACACATTACCAGCTGTCCTCTATGGAATAACTCTGGAGTTCCAATGCTCATCTGGTATGTATCTCGGGCATCTTTTTCAAAAGTAGAAGAGGTAGATCCTGGGGCCAATCTTCAGATATTTTAAAAGTTGCAGAAACTTCCATTGTGTGAATCCACAGTCATGAGAAATTATGAACTTCCATTCATTGAATCCCTTACACATGAAAAAGTTTATCTGGAAATTGTGAAGCTGGTAGAGTTATTAGGGAGTTAAAGTTTATCGGGTCATTAAACTATGTTGGAGATACTTCCCACAGGAAGTGATGTTTCATTTGAGATCTGAGGGACAAGAATGTGTTAGCCATGGGAAGAGTACAAGGAGAAGCTATGTTAAGATTTTAGCTAGATATAATAGGCAGGAAATGCTCTTTGACCTGGTTCATCTCTAGGGGAATTCTCTGTGAAAATCCACAGCCATGCTATTGGACAAGTCTGCAAAACTGTGAAATTTTACAGGACAGCTGTAAAAAAGTGTCAGAACCTATTCCCTCTTTGTTCTTGCTTGAGATCTGTACGCTTTCAGTTTTCATAGCAGTGTTATTCTTATTACAATGATTTACATCTTTGGAATTATAGAAAAGAAGAAAACTGTTGTATAAAAAATTTAATCATCACTTTAAAAGCAAAATAGCTTTTAATAGCTATTGCTTTTATTTCTATAAGTAATGGTGAGGAAAATCAGAGATTGGAGTTCAGTACCATCTGGTGATCACATCCAGAATTGCAGGAATTCTGAAAAATTACTGCTTTAATCCAATGCCAGATATAACTGTCTGGAAATTCATATGGTAAATAAAGTGACTTAGAAAGAGCTTATAAATACTTAGTCGTTTCAAGCTATGTGCTAGGAAGTTTTACTCATCCTCAATATTAAAATGGAAGTGTGTCAATGTGAAGTGGAGTATTTGTGACAGAAAATGTGTATATGTACTCATACATATATACTACATATATTAAGCTACATCAATTATTTCATGTAGATACACAGTGCAAAACTTTCTTTATACTTTCAAAGTTATATGTGAATATATGTGTATTACTTACACATAGTTTCATCCAGAAATACATTTTGTCAAATATTTTTGTGATAAAATATAATTAGGAATGTACCATAGTGCTTTACATTTCCTACAAAAAATGATAGCATAAATCTAAGTAGTTCTACTTCTATCTATTTAATGTTCCCAGAGTTCTACATGTATTAACATTTATTTATCACATGAAGACAGACTAAGAGGGATATAATAATATTGGTGTTATAATCTTTACCTTAGATGAGGAATGGGAGGTACTTAGAAATTTAAGTACTTTCCACAGTTATATAGTTTTGTATTTTACCATACTATTTTAAAATATTTATTTGATTTTAGTAGATTCATAATAAACATGCATAGTAATAGGGTACAGACTGTTTCAATGCGCATATACATTCAATAATCAAATAATATTTAGTATATCCAGCACTTCAAAGATTTACTTGTTATGAGAATCTTCAGGATCTTGTTATTTTGAAATGTACACTATAATATTGTAGTCACTCTTCATTACAATAGAAATCCAGAATTTATTTCTCCTTCCTGTAATTTTGCACCCACTGATCAATCTCTCCTCATCATTCCCTCCTGCTTCTATTCACTAGCCTTTGGTAACCACTATTCTACTGTATACTTCTATTAATCAGCTTTTTGTCTATGTTTGGCTTGTATTTTACTTTATTTAAAAATGAACACATGGCCTATAATTCCATTCCTAGGTATACATACAAAGAGCTTAAAACAAACAGCTATTTAAGCAAAAGATTATACATACATATTTATTCAATGTTATTCATAATATACCAAGGGTGAAACCCACATATATCAAGCAATGGATAAATACATAAATCAAATGCAGTATGGCTCTACAATGGAATATTATTCAGCAATAAAAGTACTGATGTATGCTAGAGCATGAATGATCCTTGAAATATACAACTCCATTGACATGAAATGTTCTGAGTAGAGTTGTAGTATACATGAGTGGTTTCTGAGTCTGAAGGGGAGGATGAGAGAGATAGCTAATGGGCAAAGGAGTCTCCTGGCAGTGATAAACACGTTCTGACATTAACTATGTGGTGACGATTGCACATTATGTGAATATATTTCAAATCTTGGTATTCTTCACTTTAAATAGTTGTATAGTATGTATTTTGCAAATTATATCTTCATAAATGGTCACAAAATGTAATTTTGGGACAAAAAATTTTGATCACTGAAATCTTAAATACAACAAGTACTTGGATCCACTATGTTCAACTTTTCAAATTGATTCACAATGCTTTGGTAGTAGGACATGGGTTGTTCCAACCCCATAGAGAGAAACTTTGAAAGCAGTCAGATCAAGGTGATCCATTATAGACAAAAGGGTAGCAATTCAAATGGTGACTAACATTTTAGGAGAACCAATGTAGGACAGAAGAGAGTGGAGAAATATCTTTAAAGGATTGGAAGGTTAATATCTATAAATTTATAATTATCTGACAAAAATACATCAATAGTCAAGGCAAAACAAAGATAGTGTTGTAACAAAAACAAAGTACATAATCTGAAAATATACAATATAGGGCTGGAGAGATTGCTCAGTGGTTAAGGCACTTGCTTCTAGTGCCTCAGGCCCCAGGTTCAATTCCCCAGTACCCACATAAGCCAGACCCACAAGGTGGTGGCCCTGGTGCGCTCTCTCTCTTTCTGTCTCTCTCTCTCTCTGTCTCTTCTCTGTATCTCTGCTTGAAAATGAATAAATAAAATATTTAAAAAATATATACAATATAACATAAGCTAAAGGGAGTCATTTAAGTTTAAGAGAAATGATACTAGATACAAAATCAAATCTATAGGAATTGAAAACAAGAAATTGTAAATATGTGGGTACTATAAGTCTCTACCTTTTAAGTTTACTCTTAATTCATTTTAAATACATAAATTATTTAGAGCAAAAATTTTCACATGCATTGTTATGTTTAATAAGACTAACATATATTAGAACCCAAGACACTTGTCACCTTATAATGGAGTTACATTCCAATAAACACAATATAAATTGAAAATAGCAGTTAGGAGTAATGGTGCATGCTTGTAATCACAGCACTCAGGAGACAAAGGTAAGAGGATAACCCCAATTTCCAGATCTGCATGATCTATGCAGTGAGCTCTAGGCCATCCAGGGCTACATATTGAGACCCTGCCCCATAAAGCAAAACAAATGTTGAAAATATTGTAAATCAAAAGTACACTTAACACACTTATCCTACCAATCATCATAGTTTAACAGCTCAGTATACTGTAGACTAAGAATTGTTTTTCCTCATGATTGCATGGCTGACTGGGAGATGTGTCTCATTGCTTTTGCTCAGCATCATGAAAGAGGACTGGGAAAAGATCAAACTTCTAAATTAAAAGTATAGTTTTTATTTATTTTGTTTTTGTTTTTTTGAGGTAGGGTCTCGCTGTAGTTCAGGGTCTCGCTGTAGTCCAGGCTGACCTGGAATTCACTCTGTAGTCTCAGGGTGGCCTTGAACTCATGGCGATCCTCCTACCTCTGCCTCCAGAGTGCTGGGATTAAAGGCGTGCACCACCACACCCAGCAAAAGTATAGTTTTTACTGAAGTAGTATAAAATAAATTTTAAAAAATCTTAAGCCAACCCAGAAGTTGGGGTATATATATATATATATTATATATATATAGTATAAAAGAGACATAATGAAAGGAAATGTATGATATCATGATGCTTCTCTCATTTTATGGGAAGAGGTGAAATTTGAACTCTAAGAATACTATGGAAGGGAGCTAACATATTATAATCCATAAAGCAATCACTTAAAATGCAAAAGTATGTCTACAGAGCCTATAGGCAAAGTAAATAGAATTCTAAAATATACTCATTTAACATAAAAAAGGTCAGCAAAGCAAAACATAAGCATTATTTAAGGTGAAATATATTAAAATAGCAAAATATTATGATTAAATAAATTTTGTTCATAATTTAAAATATAAAGGACAAAATACTTCAATTAAAAAGCAAGCATTGAGGCTGCAGAGATTGCTCAGTGGTTAAAGGCACTTGCTTGTAAAACCTGCACCCTGGGTTGGATTCCCCAAGACTAACATAAAGTGAGATGCATAAAGTGGCACATGTGTCTGGAGTTCCTTTGCAGCAGCAAGAGGCCTTGGTGTGCCTATTCTCTATCTCTATCTCCTGGCAAATAATAAAAATATAACAATAAAGCATTTTTAAACATTTTAAAAGTATAAGTTATAAAAACAGATAAAACAAGATTTAAATAATATATTTGAAATATTAGAATAAAATAGTCTAAAGGAGAGAGTAAGGTGTGCCAAAGAAATAGTAAGTATAAGAAAGCCTATGGTGGTTTATGTTAACACCATCCTGAATGCACCCTAAGAAGCTAAGCAAGGTCAGGCCACATTAGTACTTGGATGGCAGAAAGCTGTAGTAGATATGTGGCCTTGGGATATAACCATGAACCTAACAGAGCCATTGTCATTCTGGAGATCATGTTATGGTGAGGTTGGTAATGAATAATAAAAAAATTAAAAAATAATATTTAGAGTATGAGAGACAACATAGGTAATTTGAAGAAACACAGAGAGTTAGAATCCAAGATGGTGGATTTCTATCAAAGATCGGCCTACTTAAAAGCCATGTAGAGAAGATCCAATAAGGAGAGATTAGCTATCAGGTACAAATTAACAGAAGTGAGGAATAGCCCATTAACCCCTTGACCCCACATGACACTAAGTTTGGGATCTGCACCCAGACTTTCCACCAACTATGTGTGCTTGAACCCCAAACCCTATGCAAGGCCAGGTAAAGGAGCTGTGCCTTGGCTCCCTAATAGCCAGTACACCCCATGACCCTGGGTTCCAAACAAGGTCCAGCACCCAGCCTGCTGATGCTGCTGAAGGTTTGAACACCCCCCACACTGCCTGATACCAGGGGAACCAAGCATGTGCCAAAATCTCACCAGTTCTAAATGCAATCTCATGTGAGGTTCTCACTTCTGCTGAGGGCCCAGGGAAAACCAATCTCTCATCTGAACATGGGCAGATCACAATGCAAGAAGAACACACAGGCAGAGTGCCCAAAAGCAAGTTCACCTAGTCCCACTATGGAAGTCCATACTGAAAACATCAAAGAAACAGCACAGATGCAAGGCCATGAGGAGATGACATGTTCAGGACATCTCTGCATGGATTCTATATCCAGATTATTAATGGAATTGGAAGCAAAATTGTTAATTTAAGTGGAAATGTGCAGAATCAGCTCACAAGCTTTGCCACCAGGGTCATATGAAAGAAAAACAGATGGACTTTGCTAGAACAGTAAATGAGATAAAGGCAAACCAGCAATCAGAGGAGCTCAAGAATCAACTGACTAAAATAAATGAAGACATAAACAAATACAAGAATGAGTACCAGGAAGCATTATGTAAGACAACCTTTGAAATGAAAATACAACTCAACAAAGAGATGGAGACAATGCAAAAAAGCTTGTGGAAAACCAAAATCAAATGGAGATATTTAAAACATCTCTAGAATCCCTTACTACCAGAGTTAATAACCTGAACACAGAACCTTAGACATGGAAGACAAAGCAAAAGAAAGAGATTGGAATAACAAAAACTTGGATAAGTTCAAAGAAACATGCCAACAAAATATGAGGGAACTATGGCACACCCTTAAATGACCAAACTTCCAGATCATGGAGATACTGAAGAGGGAAGAAATCCAGGCCAAAGACATACAGAACGTAGTCAACACAATTATTGAGGAAAAATTCCCCATTCTAGCAAAAGAGAAACCCATTCGGATACAAGAAGCACACAGAACACCAAACAGGCAGGACCAAAGAAGAAACTCCCCAAGACACTTTGTAGTTAAAATCCTAAACATTGAAAGCAAGGAGAGAGTTCTAAATGCAGCAAGAGCAAAATAACAAATCACATATGACGGCATAGCCATCAGAGTTATGTCAGACTTCTCCATGGAAACAATGAAAGGGAGAAAAGCTTGGAAGGGCATGCTTCAAAGACTAAATAACTTTGGCTTTCTACCCAAACTGTTGTGCCCTGTGAAAGTATCCCTCATAATAGATGGAGAAAGGAAAATATTTCAAGATAAAAGCCAGCTCTACAATTTTATGGACACTAAAACAAACCTACAGAGATTTCTCCATGACATATTCCACACAGAAGAGAACAGTAACCAACCCCAAGTGACATCCAGAAGGTGGACACAATAATCGAGCCTAGAGGGGACCAAATAACAAGAGAGGCATCAAATCCCATAAACCCTTCACTATGGCAGGGATTGACTCAGGCCTCACAGTAATAACTTTGAATACTAATTGTATTAGTCAGGGTTCTCTAGAAGGAACAGAGTTGATAGAATGGATATATATAAAAAAGGAATTTACTGAGACAGCTTACAGTAGTCCAATAGTAGCAGTCTGTAGGCCCACAGGTAAGGAACCAGTACTGTTCAGTCCTCGTAGATGGATGTCTCAGCAGTCCCAATCCAGCCCAGAAGGTCTGATGAATCCCCG
>PVHP010022098.1:0-28708 GCA_004024765.1 Zapus hudsonius
CGCTAGCTAATAAAAATAACTTGAAAATATGTTAAATACAAACTACATCCTAGATCCTTGGGATTTTTGCTTTCATTGACTGCTTTGTTGTCTCCTCTCTGTCTCATTGATTATTTTTTTATTTGTCTTTGCTCCTTTGTTTTGGTTACTTAGGCTGCCTGGAACCTCTGCTCCTCCCACCATTGTCTTCTGAGTGCTGGGGTTAGATGTGTGCACCACCGCTCACACTGGCCTTTCTCTCTCTCTCTCTCTCTCTCTCTCTCTCTCTCTCTCTCTCTCTCTCTCTCTCAACTTAATATCATAATCTCTAGACACCCACATCTTCATCTGGTGTCTGGCTCTTCCTATATATTGATATAACATATGATTTTTCACAGTGTTAAAAATATACTATGAACATGAGGATCCATATTGAGTGTCTTAGGGACACACCTTCCAACATCTCTGTGACAGAGACTCCAGAAGGTTGGAGATGACAGTCAAGAAGACAGTGCCTGACAGGAGTGTCAGAAGATGTCTCCGGCCCCAGGGAATGCCTTTGAAGCCTGAGCTGTGTGTGATCAGCCCACACTCTCAGCCACTTCGTACTCCCTAGAACTCAATAAACAGCGTCTGCCTCAAGGTCATATTTTTATCAGACACCAGTTGTCCTCACAAGGTCAATTTTAGTAGATTTTTTTCACATCTTCCTTGAAATCCAGAATCTGAACATATATAATATTTGTAGGTGAAGAAAGGAAGGCTTTACTTTATGTAGCATATTTGAGTGTATGTTTGTGATGTGTCTGTGCAAAAATGCAATGTGTTAGATGATAGGTGTATGTGTGTGCATGCGGTTTGGGCGATGTGTGTGTGTGAGGCTGTGTAAGTGTGAAGCATGTGCTTGTGGTGCATATGCTCTTGTGGTGGGTAAGTGGGGTGTGTGTGTGTGTGTGTGTGTGTGCTCCTTTGTGATTTCTTGTTATGTCTGTGCTTTAGGCCCAGAGGCACAGGCATAGGCAGGGCTGGGGCAGCCAAGCGGTGAGGCAGGTACAGGAGCTCAGAAGTGCCATGGCTGAGGTGAATCCTAGCACAGCCTGGGCCACTTTCTGGAGCAGTTACTCAGTTCGTCTGTGCAGAATGGCTGAGGTGTACTTCTCCAAGAGCATGAGCACTTATCCGAGGCCAGCCTTCCTTCGTTGGCCAGCTCTGTGCTCTGTCTATGACACATGGCCGCAGAGGGAGCAGAGCTGCCAGGCTGTGGAGGGCACAGAGGGCGGGACTATCCCTGAGATAGCTGATACAGGGCCACAGTGGAGTGACAGATTTGGAAGCAGAACCGTGAGGCCTGCTGGGTAGCCAGGGGAGCAGGCCTTCCTGCATAACCACAAGACATTCTTGACTTGGATTGTTTATCCCTAGAGAAGTGATGTCCTAAGGCCACAGAGTCTATTTGTATTAAGAACTGTTAACTCTTCTTCCTTTCTTTGAGAAAATCTTTCATGTAAAAGCCCAGGAGAGTGATTTTAACATCCAGCAGGATAAATCCCGGCCAATGGTGCCTCATTTGCCTAAACATGCTCACATGTTCACTGACAACTCACACACACACACACACACACCCTCACCCCACTGCACTATCTCCTGCTCATCCACCACACTGGAAAGACAGGAGAGCTTGTAATGACATCATTTTTAGCATTTTTAGCTCTTTGCTTCTTGTAACCCAGTCTGGAAGCTGGGTTTGAAGGAAGTAATTCCACTTTCCAAACTGATACTCAAAACCTTCTCAAGGCTGGCAGTTGACGTCAAATGGGTTCTCTTGCTTCAAGAGCTCCGTCCTTGCCTCCTGTTTCTATTCCCTTGACCTCTTTGTCAGAATCACTGCCCTGTCTTCCCTCGTTAACAGTCCACAGTTGTCTCTGAGACCTGTCAGTCTGAGACAAACTGCGAGTATCCCTTTCGCCACCTCTGTTTCTCTCCTCTCAGGCTCTGTTCCACTGTCCAAACCCAAGCTCAATGGCATTATCTGTGAATTGTCACCAAACCCATGTGTCTAGGTGGAACCTGAGCTTTTTGTAGCCAACACAGCACACAGTGTGCTCTGCCATATTTAACCTCATATGTGGATCCTTGCTCTGCAATTTAACTGGTGAGAACATAAATGTCACAGAACAGGTATCATACAACTATTTCCTAGCTATTTAGAGACCAGGGCAAAGGACAATGAGCCATTCTGAAATATACTTGGACATGTGTGTCCCTGGGGAACATTGCCTTTGCCTGATAGATCTATCTAAAAAGATCAGTCACCAAGTGGGGACAAAGAGAAAAGAAAGAGTGAGAAAAACATGAAGAAATATAATCATGAAATTACGTTTTCAACAGAAGTATAGGCGTCTCTATCCTAAAACATTGGCTTTCTTTCTATGATTTTGCTGTGAGGTATACCAACAACATGTCTATCAGTTCTGATATCTTTAGCCATTAAAATGATTGTCCTGGATAATTGTTTCAACTCAATGAGACCTAAGAAATGTAATAAATTTGGCTTCATAAACTTAAGTGACTCTATTAAAAAGCTTCTTTAAATGAATTTTTGTTGAGCATATAAAATTTTTAACTGTAATTTGATTTACTTGAACCTTGACACAACCATATTAACAAATATGAAATTTAAGTTCATAGATATTATTTTTAAATAAGGCAAAATGTATTTAAACACTGTTATTTCTATTTTTAAAAGCAATGTTCTTCTCACTAAAGGTTTAAAAACAATAACAAAAGTAAGCACGCTTGAGTCTGGTATATTAGTTAGGAATACTTTCTTTGATAACTTAGTCTTTTTCTCAGATTCACAGACCATCAACTGAGCAGGCTTTTCTATTCTGACTGATTGCTGTAACTCCACAGAGAGGAGCTCCAGAGGCACCCCAAGTGCACATGGAGCCCACCATAATCTCAAAGGACATCGTCTGGTACCACAATCTTGAAAGTTCAGATCCCAAACTTCAAAATCCCTGACACCTGAAATCCTGAACATCACAATCCCAAATGATTAAATCCTGAATAATAAAATATGAAAAAAATAGAAGTGTATTCAGGTGGGTAAAAGCCAGTTTCGGGGCAGAGGTCAGGCTCTCAGAAGGATGAGTGAACACCAAGGTCGTCTATACCTAAATGCCCTTTGCTAAGGTTTAATCACGATATATTGAGTATCATTAACGTAAGGCATAGGTTAGTTATGGCAAGGATAGGAAAATGAGGAAGCACAGAAAATGGCACTTGTGGTGACAGGGAACACAATTTACAAAGGAGGGCATTGTTGATAGAAGTTGCCCCGTAACTGGCCACTAACCCAACACAGTTACTGTCCATAATGGCAATTGCTCAGTGAGACCTGGGTCTGGATTCCTAGCACTGGGCATCATGGCATCTCATCCATAAGCCAACCCTCAGAAGACAGAGGGATCTCCACAGTAAGCTGCCTAAGCAGACCTGCAGTCAGCCAGCTCTGGGTTCAAGAGAGAATATGGCTCCAAGACTTTTGACCTCAGCTGATGGCCTTCAATGTACACACATATGTGCACATATGTGTGAGCATACATATTTGAACACAAATACACATCTGCGCACGCACACCACAAACACATCCGCTCCTAAAACAAAGACAAAGAGGCAGAGTGGCCCTTGCCCTGCCCATGGCTCTCATAGGGGAAGGGCCTAGGAGAAGGGGAACCAGGCCCTGGCTCTCTGGTGAGAGTCTCCTCAGCCTCTCTTGGGTCCATTTCTGCCTGCTGAGTACCACTCACCCTTGAGCCCAGGGTTGACTCTCCATTCTTTGATGGTTTGTCTTTACTCTGGTGAAGTAAACTGAGCATTCCTTAGCTCACTTCCCAGGGTCATCTGCACAGTTAAGTGTTCTTTGGAATGTCTACCTCATGCATGGACTCCTTATTGGGGTCTTCTGGGTTTATACCCAGAATCCCCCTTGCATCTCCCAGGCTGCCTCCCAGAGCTGTCAGGGAAATAGGATGCTGAGCTTTACCAAGATGGATTTTCCGCATCTCTATCAGGTTCTGTGACTGACACTCTTGAGGAAAGACAGGAATGGGAAGTAGACCGTGACCTCATGTTTCCCTCAAGCCTCGTATTTCTCTCTTTCTAAAAACCAAACAAACAAAAAGTGGTGCAGAATAGTGATAAATTGAAGAATGCTTTTTCTATGTACTGTATAACATTGTTTTTTGTTGTTAAAGGATCTAAGGCATTCCCAGGCTGCACTCTTGAGACTTCTATGTAACCAAGGATGACCTTGAACTTCTACCTCTCTGGCCTCCACCTCAGAGCTTTAGGATTCCAGGTATGCACTACTACACTTGGCTTAGGTGGTAGGAGAGACTGGACCCAGGCTTTGTGCATGCTAGTTAGGCACTTGACTGACTGAGCTACCTCCCTTTTCTTGAAGCAAGTTTTGTGAGAACCCAAGTTCAGGCAGTGAAACTCACAACCTCTTCTGTTCCCCACATGGAGAACAGCATCAAAACTCATTAGGAAAAAGTGAGCCAAGGTGCTCCTGAGACCCAGCTGCCTTGGGTGGATGGGTGATGGTCTGGGTGAATGACGACTCTCCTGTGCTGTGGAGAAGCCATTCCAAAAGACACTTTTCTAACTAGGTTTGCATAACTATGCCGAGACTACCTTCTCCCATTTCCCTCTAGAAGATACCAAATCTCCTCATTCTGTCAAAAGACTTTTAATAACATGGAAAACAGAAGTATTTATGATCCTGAAGCATGCATCATCCTCCTAGGACAGGATGTGGTGCCCTTTACAAAACCAGTTACAGTCAGAGGCTGAGAGTCACAAATACCAGCAAAACCACAGCCACTTACGGACCAGTTTTATGTTCATGTGGAGCTCCCAGTCTATCCTAAAGAAGGACCATGATTCTGAGAGAAAAATGCGGTATAAGAATTCAGGGGTTCCTCATCTTTTTCCCCTTAGTACTTTAATTAATGATGTATGAAAAAAGTTCAGTGTCATTTCAAAGTTTTTGTAGATTATTAATGCATTTCTATTCATGTCAATTAGGCATTTCTATCAAATATTTTATGGGTTTAAAAATATTTTAAGATGAGAAATATATCCCTAGTGTGTTAAAACTATGGTTTATAATATGCTTATTCATAAAAGTATTGATCATTTGAAATTTTGAAAATAATCGGGTGATATTTTTATTACTGTTAGATTTTATGAGTGTTATAATTATTTTATACTATCACTTGGTGTCCATTAAATGCAAAATTTGGCAGGAAAAATATCAAGCATATACTTCCACTCAAAACGAGATGTGAATTCTTTGCAAATTCCGGCAGGCGAAGCAGCAGCTGCTGGCACAAGCGGTTTTTCTTCCTGTGGTCACTGGTGCTAACGTATGCGAGAGAAACTGAAATTGGTTTGTGTAATACAGTTGGCCCAGGAGCAACTGCAGTTCATGCTTCTCCCAGGCCCTTTCTGGAAAGGTCTCTGATTCTATTGATAAGGGAAGTGGTAACATAATTAGATCATTTTAGCCATCTATAATGTGTGGTTAGTGTATATTGGTCATCACCAAAATACGGAACATTCATAATCATTGAAAATATGTGTGCTTCATCAATGCTATTAAGATTGATATCCTTTTCATTAGGATTAGACAACCCTATATTCACAAAAATCAGTATATCATTGCTAGTAATGCAATGTTTCAATTATTACAGCCTGTAGATTTCTAGATATTTCAAAATGTGTTAAAGGACAATTAATAGCCAACTTGACATCTCCAAGGAATAAAATCTCAGAGCGATTACTAACCTCAAGGAGTGAACATAGGGAAGAGCACTGGCATAAGGGCAAATCTGATGAGAGAAAGTGCCTCCAGGTTTCCTAGTCAAGAAAACTGGTAGATTTTGTTTTGATAAAGTATTCTTAAACTTTATGGCTATCACGTCCCTTAAAGATACAAATAAACAAGGGTCCACAGAGTTCTGTATTGTGCAGATACTACCCAAGGAGAGACATTTTAGAAAAAGTAATTAAGAAAGAGTGGCACGTAGGTGGGGAGACAGTCATAGTAATGGAAGAGGTAAGATCCTCTGTCTGTCCTCACCCCCCTAGCCCTGAGTGTACGGTCATATGCGCACAGAAAATTTGCTGTCCTATACAAATGTATTACCATATCCAAAAGTATGGAAGCATATGCATTGACTTCTGCCTTCACCCCAACTTCTCTTCGAAGATTAGAAGGATGGACCTGTGGATCTGGGTGATTTCTTGTACTTACATGCCAAGGGGACGTATGGGGAACTCAGAAAACTGACTCGAATCTACTAAATGAATGTCATTTTTTCAGTGTCCCTCCACTGCACTGCACACTCCTGGGGTGATCTGACATCATCGGACTAGCCCGAGACCCCTGCAGGGCATGGCTGCCTGTACTGCCATCTCAAATGTCTGGGTGTTGTCTTGGAGTCCTAGCTATTATCCATGCATATCTCACCTCCAGCTATAAATGTGTCATATCCTGGAACACCTGCATCTAACACAGCATAGTTATGCTGTCACTACCTGTTGACAACGATTTAGTAACATGTTAGTTTTAAAAGATATGGATGAATACACACACACACACACACACACACACACACACGAGAGAGAGAGAGAGAGAGAGAGAGAGAGAGTTCAGGTTGTAACTGTAAAGTATGCTTGGTCAGAGTGACTGATCTACTATCAGGATATACTCAGTAGACGACAGTTGATTTGAGACATCAACAGTTAGAGTAACATGTTCTGAAACTAGAACTCAGCAGTCCAGGAGGGAAGACAGAGGTTTCAAATAGCCTCTGTGCAAGTTTGTCAGTATTGGGTCACAGAGAAACTCCAAGCTTTTGAAACTTCTGCCTAGGCTGCTTGGGGAACGTGCATCATGACGTGTGAAGAGGAGCTTTCTGAATCCCCGCCGGCTTAATGCTGGCCAAAGCGCTTATTGAAAGGTTAGGAAGCCTCTGCTGTAGTTTCAGACAAGCTTGTTTCCTTTTGAAAAGTATACAACCACAGATGAGTCCATTAAAACTAATATTTTAAAGTGTGATTATGATCAGAATTAATAAGAATTTATCTTAGAAGGTACCTCACCCTGACAGAGACTTTTCTCAGTGGATGGGCTACAATTGAAGAGCCTGGGCACGCTGTAATGCATAGAATGCCCAGTTCCACTGTTGGAAAATGAGCTTCCGTGAATCCCAAGAGAGAGGTATCCCATTCAGCAGAGAAATCTCAAGCATGCCTCTGAAAAAGTGCTTAAAACATGTCAATTATTTTTGAAGAAGATGCCATTATACCCATGATAGCTCAGTTGTACTAATTTTTGAGGTACCACGAGGTATTTTATGTGATTTTTTTCTCTTTTCATTTCCTACACTTTACCTTACATTTATTCTGTGGAACAATAAGAAATCAATCAAACACTCCTTCCATGTGATAACCCTTGAAATCCTTTATTCCATACTGAATTGGGCTGCATTGCCAACATATTATCTATAAAACTGTATAAATCATAAAGCTGGAGTGAAGAGAGAGAACACCAGGGCCACCACCTTCTGGGTCTGGCTTATGTGGGTAACTGGGGGCCTTAGGCACTGGAGGCAAGTGCCTTAACCGCTGAGCCATCTCTCCAGCCCCAAGCCTGACTTTTCTTGTCACCGCTAAGAATCAAACTAAGTTTCAGACCCCCTCAGGCCTTCCTGCTTGAGCTACACTTACCCACTGAGCCATCTCCCCAGACCCCAAGTTAACACATTTTTAAAACAAATATGTCTACATCCCTCCCATTTAAGTAAACTTATGCCACATTGAAATATTCCCATATTTAGCTAGTGCCCAGTTAGGTGAAAGTACAGACTGGGAGTGAAGAAATAATAAGACAGTGGCCATGGAGGCAGAGCAACCCAGAAGGAGGCTTGTGGAAAGCATTTCGATAGGTCATGCTTGAGTGATGTCTTAGAAGACGAACCCAGCTCATCACACTGAGCAAGTGGAGGAGAGGAAACACCCTATAAATAGGAAGGGCAGCCAATGACACTGGTACAGGGCGAGGCATAAGAAATATGTAACTTGTTCAGCTAAAATGCAGAGTCGGTGTGGTAATGATGGAGCCAAAATACAAAGACCTTTCCCTTGAATTTTGAGAAATGTCAACAGCAGACATTATTGAGGGACTTACTCAGTTTGAGTTTTGGAGTGATCATACCAGCAGCTGCAAGGAAAATAAACTAGGGAAGACTATATAACCCGGACACGATCCAGAGATATGGGTGAAAATGGAACTCCTAAGGAAGCGGTGTAACACCGTGAACCCCGCTGTTCAGGGCTTCGTGGGCGTCCACTTTCCCTACTTGATTCTCACCATCATCCTAGGAGGTAGGTAATTAAAGGTCCCTTTTTCCATGTGAGGAAACTTGGGCTTGGACAAGATAACTTAATTTCTCTAAGAGCACAAAACAGATGTGAGATTTTCTCTCCACTTCATGACCTTCTTTTGTCGCCTGTCCTTTTCCACAAACAGCTTCTTCCGAAACTGCCCCTCTTTATCTTGATGGGGTTTTGCCTTTCTCCATCATCCATGATGAAATATTAACGAGTCCAATATTGTACAAGTATCGTGTAGGAACCACAGCTGCTATGAGGTCGTAAATGCAACCGCCACTTAGTGTCTGGAAGACAATGTTCCACACACTCCTCTCCGTCATCGCTTCTATTCTTTCTGCAATGTTCCCTGAGCCTGGGAAGTGATGCTACAGATGTCTTGTTTATCACTGAGCTCTTCCTAGTCACTTGTTCTGAGCACTCAGTTCTCACTACAATCTGCAAAAAAGCTTTTAGAGTCAGAATCTCGTTCAAAAAATATTTCTGTGAATATCTGTTTTTAATCATGTTTAATAAAACCCCAAAGACGTTCAGACAATGATGACTAAGAAGTGAGGGTATCCATGGGACTAGGAAACCAAACAATACCAGATGCAGAGAATAGTCAGGAGAGGCAGCTTCCACCATTAACTCCCCAACCGTCAGCTTCCCACCACAGATGAGGAAGTCTATACGAAAGGGAGAGGTGGGGGTTGCATTCGTAATTCCTTCTGGGACATAAATGGTTCACATTGCATATGAGCAAAATTCCTTCTTTCCTGGTATAAGACAAACCCCATGGACCTTGAGATTGACTGTGTGGTGCATCAACTCACTCCTCGAGCACAGGACCCAGCTGACACGAATCAATGCTACAGTGAAAAGGGACACATATGGGAACAGTGAGGAGCGTGTGGATACGTGTCTTCCTTCTGAAAACAAAGGGAAATAAGAATATGACGATCATGTAGCTGGATGCCTTTGATTTGAAGTTAGAAGGCACCAAAATATACCCATGCAGTTATTGAATTGTTGGGGTTTTATTTTAATTTAGATACCACTTCCGCCAAAATTAATATTCAGAATCGTCATCCTGAGGCCAGTTCATGAAACCACATTTGGAGGTAGCATCTTTCAAAAGGTGACCCATTTGACAGGAGATCAGCAAACTGTCTCCTCGTCTAATGGGACTAGTGTCCTTTTAAACAGGGGTTAGGATACACAAAGGTCAACCATTGAGGACTCAGGGATAAGAAGTTTGCTGAGCGAGAGCCGTGGAGTGAGGTCTCCGGGGACACATTTCCTGCAGACCCCACAACTGTGAGGAAATACACTTCTGTTCCCTAAGACACACAGTGGAATCATACTATGACCTGAATTCCAAGTAAATTAATGTGACTAATAATAGGGTGGACAGAATTGACCTTGAAATTTAAGGTGGGTTCAGAGTAATACAAAGCAGTGTGGGAGTTCGAAAGATGGCTCAGCAGTTAAATGCACTTGCTTGCAAAGCCTGATGGCCAGGGTTTGGTTCGCCAGGTCCTATGTAAAGCCAGATGCATAAAATGGTGCATGTGTAAGGAGTTCATTTTTAGTGGCTATCAAACACTCCTTTCCTCTCCTCTCTCTCCTTACAAATAAATAAAAATATTTAAATTTTTAAGTAGTGTGGAATTTGATGCATAACTTGAACTCATGATGAAGAGAGGAATTCCTGGCTGGTGAAAATAAAGAGTAACAGTGGGCTTGTACAGCTGCCTATGACTACAGATGACATGGCCCATTGGTTCCTGGCAGGGAAAGGACATGAGGGGTGTCTGGATCGCAGGCCCCTGTGGGAAGCAGGGTCAAGGCCGTGGTTCCAGGTTTTTAAATTGCCATGGACATTCAGGACTTCTCTCAAGAATGGGAGAAGCAGCATGGAGGCAGTGATCACCAGAGGAGACTGACACCCAACAATGACACCCTTGGGAGGCAAAACCCCAAAATCTCTGTGGTTTCTGAAAGCAGATTCAAAGACAAGAAATAAATATGAAACTGGCAAGGAATCATAGTCCCCAGCAAAGACAAATGCAGAGGCTTCTGCAAACACACCTTGCATACATGGGAGGAGGCATGTGTGGGAACCAGGCAGATCTATGGGAGACAGGCCAGAGGATCACAGCGAGTCATGGGGATTGGGGAGGGGTGGGGGAGGAGATGAATGTACAGCCAGCCGCAGAAGAGAAAGAAAGAACAGAAACATGCAAGGGAAATTTATAATGAAAAGCTTAAAGTGAAATGCACCTCAAAAAAAACTAGAAACCATAAAAAGAAAAAAATAAAACAAAATAAAAGTTGTTGAAAATATCAGATCAATGTGAAAATTCTAATAAAAAAGTATGGACAATTCATAAAAGCAAACTGTAGATGTTTTAATAGGCAACCGAGCTGACCTTTTTAATGATTTGGGAAATTTGTAGAAACTACAGAAAGCAGACTAGGAAGAATTAGAAAACATTTGAAAATAAAACCAAAAGTAATGTTGATGAAGATAAGAAATTTGGGGGCTGGAGAGATTGCTCAGTGGTTAAGTTGCTTGCCTGCAGAGTCTAATGATCCAGATTAGAGTCCCCAGTATCCATCTGTGACGGTTAAATTTTGTTGTCAACTTGACCTTTCTAGTAATCCTGGGTGGGTATCTGATGTTGTTCCCACAAAGTGGCACTCTCAGTAGGTGGCAGGATGTAAGGAAGCTCAGGGGAGCAAGAAACAAACATCCCTCCCAGGAAGGAGAGTGCAGGAAGGCAATTCCAGAGACTCAACAAAATTGAGAAGTCAACAAATCTGGGTTGCAATCTCTCCTCCCTTCTCTGCCTGTTTTGCTTGCATGTGTATGGTGTTGGTGATGGTTTCTCCTTCTGCTTGGACCTGTGAAAGGGGGGCAGAGTCTTTCACCATTATAGAACTTCCTCTGGATCTGTGGCTTCAATAAATCCTTTCCTCCCACAACTATTCCTGGTTTGGAGATTCAACCCAGTGTTGTGTGGCTGACTAGGGCACCACTTAAAGCCAGATGCACAAAGTGGCACATGTGGCTGGAGGCCCTGGCACACCCATGCTCTCTCTCTCTCTCTCTCTCTCTCTCTCCATATATATATACACCTGCTTGAAAATCAATAAATATTTTTTAAAAAGATAAGAAATTTTAAAGTACAATGAATAAGTAATTCAGGAAAAGATTAATGGTCATAATATTCATAACTGTAAGTGGCAATCATCTTTACACAGATACAGAGAGACCATTGCAGGGCCAGAGGCCTTGAACATGACCTTGGTTATGGACCTGAATGATAAGGAGATCAGACTCAAGAGTGAAAGGGCACTTTAATTTAAATAGCAAATGAGAATGAGAGCAGTCTTCAGAAAAAGGACAAAATTCTCAGTGATTTGCACAAACCTTGTTCTTTTTTTCTAATCAGACTCTTAAAACCAAATATGGACTCGGAGAGGTTAATCGAGCTGCCCTATGAGGTTTCAGGAGAAGTCCCTGATGGAATAATAATGAAGTCGGTGCCTGTTTATGGGGCAAACTGCGGGGCAAATTAAACCCTTTGCTTTGACTGTTTTATGGATAAACATGAATGCAGGGTTTCAGGAGATCAGTGCTGACTGCGCCTGTTTTAGACACTGATTCCTAAGTAACAAGGCTCATTCATGGTAGCTGCATCTTCAAACAAAGAGATACAAGTACTAGCCTGCAAGGAATGACTGTACCACATTATAGTTTTTGAATAACAGAAAGACAAAACTGAACAAGCATTTTGGTACTGAACATAAAATACCACCTGCTGTAAAATGTCTTCATGATACTAAAGCTTGTAGGTATACTTTAAAAAATGTTTTTTGGTTACAAAGTAATATGTTTAAAAACATTCAAAAGAGTTCTGGGATCTTCTTTCTCCGTGAGGACAGCGCTCACACCTCTGAGAAGGTTCTGCGACCTTCACTGCACTTCCCACTGCTCAGAAGACCGAGGGGAACATGGACAGTTCTGCGGGACCAAGTGCAGGGAGCTGGCTCCCGATCACATGCATTTCTCAAAGGTAAGGATTTAAACCAGACTCCCACGGGAATGATAAGGCCTCAGGAGAGCTTAGAGAGAACTTGCACAGGGAACTTTCCCTTCAAAATGTATCCTTGGAGCTGTGCAGGAATCATTAAATGGCCCTGCGCTAAAAGTCATTTATCTAGACGCAAGTCATTCAAGCCTGGTGACATGCCTTCTTCTGGCTCACATACGTGTGAGTCCACGGGCCTTGGTCTTCCTTCCTGTTTCTGCAGAAAATGTTATTCTGAACTGGTTGGGGAACCAGAGTGAGGCAGCTGGCTTGCATGTATGGGGCCCAATTTCTGTCATTTCTTGTCCCTTCTTCCAACATTTAATAGACTTCAAATAGTGCGTGACATGAATAGAGTTGGGCAAATAATCTCTAAGTTAGAAAGGGTGACCCACTCTTTCTGAGCTTGCGGATTATCCATGGGGAAACAGCCCAGGGGAGGATCAGTTCAGTTAACAGAAAAGAGCCCAGGGGACAGGCCTTGTGACACTGCCCTTCCTAACTGACAGCTGGCAGCGGTTAGACTGTGGCGATCTTTCACCTGTGCTGATTAGAGTCAGCAACTAGCAAACATTCCACAAGTGGATAATGGAGACAGACCCAAGCTCGCTCGCTCTCTCTCTCTCTCTCTCTCTCTCTCTCTCTCTCTCTCTCTCTCTCTCTCTCTCTCTCTCTCTCCTTGACCTACTGAAGAAGCTCCCTTCTTTCGTTTGAAGCTGTTGATTGGTGTTTCAGTGCCAAAGCCTTATGAATCTGGTGTCCACAGCTTAACAGAGTGGTAGAATCTGAATCTGTATGAACAGAAATTCGTAATTGTGGGTGAGAAAGCACTGTTCTCAAAAATACTCTCTGGTGAGGTTTCTGCGAAGCGGAGTCTCTGGCAGCAAGGACACAGATAGAGATGCCTGACTCTGCTGACTGAGACTTTCAGGGCTCTGGGAGAAGTTGACTGCTTTGGTCCCTGTTGCATTTCAGATGTCCACCATTAAAGTCACTTGTGTGAGTTAAGCAAATTGCCAGTAAGACCTCTATTAAAATGCAAATGTGTTCGCTGGGTGGGGAAACACACTAAATCATTATCAGTCATTAATACTTTAGACCAAAGTAATTTCAGATTTATTAGTCAATTGTTCTATGTAAGGAAGGAATGTAGTTCCAGACAGGTTCAACTTAAAGTTGAGAGCCGGACAGAACCATCTGCTAGTGAGATCTCATACTGTCTTTCAAACATGGCATGTTTTAAAATAATTAATTAATTAATTAATTTGCAAGGAGAGACAATGAGAGAGAGAGAGAGAGAGAGAGAGAGAGAGAGAGAGAGAGAATGGGTGTTCTAGAACCTTCAGCAGCAGCAAACAAAACAAACTCCAGATGCATGGTCATTTTGTGCATCTGGCTTTACCTGGGTACTGGGGAATCGAACCAGGTCCTTAAGCTTTGCAAGCAAATGCCTTAACCACTGAGCAATCTCTCCAGTCCCAGACTTGTCAGTATAAATGGTTAATTTTTTATAACTGAAATAATATGCAAATTGCTCACATTCAAATATAGAAGCACATCTACTGGCAATGAAAATAACAAGGCCAGTTATCTGACGTCATATCTCCACCACGCATCTTTGACCTGGACCCTGGGAAGCGCTGAGAGGCAGGAGAGCACCTCATGGGAGCTGCTTTACACTTGCCTGTGCTCTGTCACCTCTTCCTGTGCCCAGGATTCCAGGATTCCTGCCCTAGATTTCCTGAAGGTAAACTGGAAAGTGCTGGGAATTCATCAGGATTTGGCTCTTGTCCCCAGAGCACATGTGATCAGGCAGGTGATCACGAGGGACACTCCTTCTTGCAGAATGTTCCAAGCTTAGACATGGTACACGGGTTTCAGTAACAGTGCTTTGGGTTTACCATGGGCTATGAAAAACCAGCTCCTCCGCGGTTCAAGGATCATCGTTACACAGAGAAAGGGCCTGGGCCCATCAAGCAAGAGGAGCCAGGCGCTGTGCCTAGCTTCAAAAAGGTACCAAGCACTCTGCTCTGTAGGCAAGCACCAAGTCCCAGGTCCAAGCTGTGGAAGTCTTTCAGACTCTCTACTACAGCCCTGCCTGAGAGGCAGGAAAAAGACATTGCTCCTCAGAGAGGTATGGTACTTTCCCTTCTCTTAAGACCCTTCTCAGAATTCATGTCAAGCCCAGCAAGGTGAAGGATGGATTTCCATGCTTTAGAGCTCTTGGGAAGTATCTTGTTCCCCCAAAGAACCCTAGAAAACCTTCTCAGGAGGTCAGAGAGATGCAGAAGAGTCTCCAAGTGCAGTGTGAGTAGCTCACACTTGACATTGCTGTTGGATTTCACTTAGAAGTAACGAAGGCTGACAAATACCCTGGCCTAGTAAAAGGAAGGGGACCCTGTGGAACCTGTCATAAAACTTGTTCAAATCAGCTCTGAAGAAACACAGGTGGACCCCTGGACAATGGCACCATAGTTTTCCTGTGGTCCGCAGCCGACTTGAAGTTCCTAGAGAAATTCTGGCCTTCCAGCCTAGGGCTCTTTCCTTCTGCATTCCGACACTTGCACATCATGGAAATGCTTGTGTTCATGGGGAACTGGTTTGTGTACCAGACATACTGTTCCTAGGTATCATTTTGGACAATGTCGGCAGAAATGAAATACTAGCAAAGTAGTCATAGATTTTCATCGCTCCACATCACTTCCTGTGCTAGTGACACGCACCACAGTGACCCCATTGAATCTGTTCCAGAACAATCCATTGCAGAAAAATGCTTTGAAGCTCTTTTTATTGGCCATTCCTTGTTCATTTAGACCTCAGTTTTTGGTTAATTTTCCCAAAGCCATAGATTAAAATTTTCTTGTGTAGTACTCTACGTCAGTTTATTTAGAATTTATTCTCCTGTCTCTTTCTTATAGATATTATGAAAGTCCTCCAGTTACTTTTGGGGGTCATCATTACATATAGTTCTTTCTAACCTTTATTGCATTCATGAATATGTGGGCTTAGTGCAAAGCAAAAATGCCAGCCTTGGCGGTCATGGTGGCTCTTACTCGTTTACCTCCATGACTTCTTCACGATCCACTTGTGCTCTGGTCCCCAGGGCATCACCTCTATCTTCTGAAAGCTTTAGATTGTTAAGTATGTCAGCGTTTTTCCGAATATTCATATTTGTTTATGGTAGAAAGGAAAACAATTTGTCAGCATTAAACAGAACAACTTGGTCTGGGGTCACAAAGACATGAAAGAGAAGAAATGTGTCTTGAAGCTTTTGTTACAGTTTTCCTACATCTGCCCCACCTCCAAGCATTCTGCAAGAGATGAAGAACATGCCACCCATCTACTTGCAAAGCTTGCCTTAGGTGTGCTGGCTGCAGACATAAAATCTGCACTTTTGTTGAGCAGTTTAAGTTGGAAGAGCAATACTAGCTTGAAAAACCCTTCTTAATTTTCACCAAGAAAATAAAAATTAATACAGAAAAGCAGAAGTATGTTTCTCCTGGCATTAGGACGTGTGTATTGGAAAATAAAATGTGTTTTCTTTGCCCTTATTTATTCTTTTAAGAAATCACAAAAATTAATAGCAAAAAGAAATCCACGTCACACCCATGTAACTTCATCCCAACAAAGGAACGTCATCCTAATCTTCAGGGTGGGGAAAGGGGAAGCACGAAGAAAAGGGATGAGTGGGGGAAGTGGGTGTGACTTACAAATCAAGTCTGCAATGAGAAGGAAGCCACTGATTTCGCTTTTATGTTTCTTTTCCGTTTTCCCTTCTTTCTCGGCAGCAAGTGGCCTGGAACTACTTCTCTAAATGGTGGAGAAAAGTTGGCAGCAAGATTTTAAAAATGAGGCTGGAGTGACGGCTCAGATGTTTAGGCACTTGCCTGCAATGCCAGGGGACCAGGGTTCAATTCCCCAGTGCCCATGTAAAGGCAGATGCACACAGTGGTGCATGCGTGGGGGGTTCCTTTGCAGTGGCTGGAGGCCCTGGAGCACCATTGTCTCTCTATGTATCTCTGTATCTATCTACCATTTATCTATCTGTCAATCTATCATCTAGCTATCATCTGTCTAAAATCATCTGTCTCGCTCCTTGCAAATTAATAAATAAAATATATTTCAAAAGATTTTTAAAATGAGCTCTATAAGTTAAATTTACTGTTCCTCCTGGCACCAGGACATGCCTGTAGGAAAAAATGTGTTCTGTTTTGCCCTTATTTAGTCTTTTAAAAAATCATAAAATCAATAACAAAATACCCCGCCCATTTTGCCACAAATTATAACTTTCATCCTCGGGAGAAGAAGCGAAACATGAAGCGAAACCATGAATAAAGGCCTGCAGAGTGGTGAATGAGGAGGGGAGGAGGGCGTGGCTTACGAATCAAGCCTCTCAATGGAGGGAGTGGCCGCTGACACACAAGGACTGACCCTCAGATGCTCCCCCAGAGGAAGGGAGACAGGGAGGGAGGGAGGGAGGGAGGGAGGGAGGGAGGGGCCTAGAGCAAGTGTGGGAGGCATTTCCACAGCTGGGAGTAGGAGGTCGACCCAGAGGACCTGTACCTACAAGAAGTCGTCAGTGTCTGAAGGACCTCTCAGATGTGACAAACTAGCAAGTTGTGAAAAGTCTGAACTTTCACTCTCACTTGAGCCCCAGGAATCTTGACTGGACTTCTCTTCGCCCAATTATTGTTAAAAAACAGAACTTGTAAAATATTGATGGGATAAGCAAAAAGTGAGACACAAAAGTTTATAACACTATCCAAATTAAGGAATTATTTTAATGAATATTCTATAATTTTATTGTAATTCACATAAATTCGCTTTAAGCTGATACTTGATTAATATGGGAAATTACTTTTAGCTCACCTCTAATTACATTCCCATGCTTAATACTATTAGAGGTAAGAACACACACACACACACACACACACACACACACACACACACACACACAAAACAAACCCTAGAGGAGGATTCCTGTAATCTCTATTTTCGTTAAATATTTTATAAAACCTCCTATCCATGATAAATTTATGGAAAGAAACAAAAATGTATGAAACACAGAGGAAATAAGCAGATACCACAATATACTTATGGTGTGATTTTAAAATAAAACGAAACAAAAAATTTCTCCAATAAAGAATTCAGTCAGTTAGCAGGAAATTGGCACTCTGCTGTAAAATATAACAACCTGTTCCGAGCTCCCAGGAGTATGTGTCTTCGCACAATAAAAACTTGAAGCATGACAGCAAATATGCAGTAAAGTATTCAAGGCCAAGCAAGAGGACTTTTCATTCCCAATAACCAACGTGCAAAAGAGTGAAAGACGACCGAAGAAAGCGCATGTGGAAGGGTTAGGGAGAAGGGAACCGAGGAAGAGAGGCTGGGGCTGCGCAGGCGGTGGGGGTGGGTGCCTGCCTCTGACATAGGTTAAAAGTGACCTTTTAGAACAAGCGAGCTTACCTGACCCTGACCTTCCAGTTCCTCCCCCCTTGCGATTCTGTGTTGTGCATGTATCCTTAGAAGACATCGACCATTCTACTCATTTCCTACGATATTCTTACTGGAAATTGTGTTTTCTTCTTAGGTTTTGCAAACAAAGTAAACCCTAAAAACTCAAATAAATGACTTTCTGAAATATTTGTTATGAATTTCTGAAATAATTATAAGTTTTTACACAATTTTGGGATAAAAATGCTATTTTTTCTATTTTACTCAAAAGTGAACTTTCCATTTATTTGTTCCTCCCTGATGCAATTAATTAGATTTATGGATTTCAGCTGAACCTCAGGAGTTTAAAATTCTTTTAAGCATCCCCAAAATGCATTTGTGATTTTGAAACTATAAATTGCTATTTTCCTTTGAGAGCCCAAATAGTTTCCTCTCAGTCTCATAAACAAAATTTAACCTCATTAAAATCATGTAAAATGTTGAAAGAGAATACCTTAAACAGGTCTAACACACATCCATTGCACTCTAACTTTGATTGATCTTACCAACTGTTGATAGGCATTAAAACCTCCGTGTTAAATTTTCCTCTGGTAATTTTACCTGAAATATATCACCCTTGCTATTGAAGTTATATGCTTACTTACAGATCATTAACCCTCTTAAACAGAAGTCCCAAAGGTGAGCCTTTACAGAAAATTAAAGATTTTGTTAACATGGAACACCACCACTTGGCTTGTGGTTTGGGATTTTGGTATTCTCAAAGCTGGGCATATGTCTATATTTTAAAGGGAAAATTTCACCCCTTGCTATGTTTTCGTAATTATGTTTGAAGGAAATAACATTTTTGGAAAATGGGGAAAGTTTTCACAAATGTCATACAAAGTGTCATCACATTGCTTCTTCTCCAAAGAAAGTCTGTTTCTGTAGAATATGAAAAATCATAGTAATGAGAAAATATGAGGCATGAAATTAATTGCAAATTTAGCATTTAACACTTCCCACTCAATTATAAGGTTAGAACAATTTCCTTATTGGAGGATATGAAGTTTCTGAAAGGTTGTCATGGTCAATAATTTGGGACTTAAAGTTCCATTCCAAAAATTAACAGTAGGGTCTGGAGAGCTGGCTCAGTGGTTAAAGGGACTTACTTGTAAAGCCTGCCGGCCTGGTATGGATTCCGCAGTCTCCACATAAAGCCAGACACACAAAGTGGCACATGCGTGTGGAGTTCATTTGCAGGAGGCCCTGACAAGCCAATACTTTCTCTCTCTCTCTCTTAAATTAAAACATATAAAAATAAATAAACAAAGGCAAGAGCCAACACACATGGCAGTTAAAAGAAACTTGCAATAACCATGATTGTATGGCACAAACTTACACTCAAACCATCAAGAAAGTTCCAATATCATCTGCCAGGATAACACTCTGATCGCCATAAACAGATACCTCCTCTTTGATTAATCTGTCTCACCAAATGCAAAAGTTACCCTGCCTACTTCCTGGGAAAACAACATTTATCTTAATACAACTGAAATGCAAATCTTAGTACTTGTGGGCTCATTGTTTAAGGCCATGATCTAATAAAACTTCCAAAATTAAGATGAGGGTGATTTGGAAGTAAGTAAACGATTTTGGGAATTCCAAAAATAACCCAGAAGTCCTCTGAAGCAAAACTCCAATCGAATTGCACGATTATACTCAATGTAACTTGTCCCTACCATGGACACTCCTCCAACATAGGGTCCATGTCTTCCTTATCCCTAAACTTCCCTACCTAATATGATGTGCAACTTGCCAAAAGAAGAAATAAACATATTTGATCCATAGTTATATGAAAGAAATTTTGAAGGATTTGGTTAACATCCTCTTCTCACTCTGTTGCCAGAAGAGACAAGAATAATTCATTTGTCATTAAATGGACCAAAGAATGAATCTCACTACTATAGTGCACACAGAGTTGAGGCCATTTTGGCAAATAGCAATCGTTTTAGATGGCACTCGATGCCTGTAATCATCAGGGAAATGCAAATCAAAACCAGAATGAGAGAGCACTTCACACCTGTTAGGAGGGCAATTGATAAAAGATAAGAGATAATAAGTGTTGAAGGATGTGATGAAAATGGAGCCATTTGATGCTTTTGGTGGAAATGTAAATTGTTTTGGATATTCTAAAAAACAGTATGGAGACTCCTTCAAAAAACTAAAACGACAAATGCATGGGCTAGCAGCCCCTCCCCTGAGTTCACAGCAAAGGAAGGAAATGAATAGCTCATAGAGATGTGTTTTTACCAGGTTCCCTATGAGCATTGTTCACAGCAGTCAAGATATGGAAATCGCCCAAGGACTGGGTAGTGGATGGATGGACAAAGTAAGAGATTGACATATGCAGATAGGAGAGTGGTCTTCAGCCTCGGTACGGGAGATCCTTGGATGTCTCTGCAGGATGTGATGGTCAATGTTTGTTAACTTGACAGATCCCAGAATCTCCTAGAATCTAAACCTCTGGGTGTGCCTGTGAGAGGTGGAAGACCCTTTCAGGGCTGACCCTGTACCGCAGAGAAAAGAACCAGCTGAACCCCAGCATTCCTGGCCCGCCCTCTGCTTCCTCACCGCAGATGCCTCTGCTGCCATGCGTTCCTGCCTTTCACGCCATGCTGGGCTAATGTTGAAGTGTAAACTGAAATAATCCCACTCCTTAAACTTCCTTGGTCAGGTATTTAGTTACAGCAGTAAAAATGTCACTGTTATACTAAGTGGAATAATACATTTACAGAAATTCAAATAAATAGCTTCTACTAGCCTCAAGGATTATAAAGGTGATGGCCAGGAACTGGGGAGAGGGGTGGAAAAATGCAAAAAAGTTTTCAGATCAAATGAACATTGGGAAGGTTAGGGCAGTTTGCTAATGGAGTAAATATTTTGTGCTCTTGACACACACAAATAACCATGTGAGGTGGTAGGTAGGTGATTTTGCTTGTCCTTAATAATAGTGTATGATGTGTGCATCTATCTATCTATCTCAAAGCATCCTTGTGAACATCGCAAACAGGTAGGAAAATAAAATCATTTTGATGGAAAGAAACAGCTTGGCATGTTACATGTGTATGTATACACACCCAGTATATCTAATATCCGTACAGATTTTCCTTGTATCCAAAGCAGGGCAGCTACTCTGCCTCTTCTCTCAAAGCCCGAATCCCAGGCACTTGCTTCTCTGCCCAGTGCGCCTTGGACTGCGTCCCAGGTCAACCCATCCTGCTTCCAATGAAAGCGTGTTAGGGTGGCTGATTAATAGGGCCACAGGCTCTTTGCATTTTGCAAACACATGTGGTCCTTGTAACCCTGTCTTCTTCCCTTAAGGAGCTCTGGACCACTGGGTGCGCAAGACTGGAGAGTGAGTCATCACCTCAGCAGCCCATTGCCTCTGAACTGGGCAAAATGCCCTCCTGATTGGAACGTGAGGAACTGGCTGATCTGGCCAGTGATCATCAGGAAGATGAAGCTAACTGGAACACGTCGACTGACCACTTCAGGAATGCTTTTTCCCCTTAATCTCGAAAGAACGCATGAGTTGGCCTGGAAATCTCTGCATTAAAAAAATTCCTTTGTGAGATGAAAACGAGCTGATTCCTGGGTCCTGTGCCCAGCTGATCTCAGACCGCAGCTCTGTGCAATTCCACCCTGGAGCGTGCATGGGACCCCTTCTCTTTCCTTCCAGCCACCCAGAGTGTCAAGGAAGGCAGTAAGCCAGTGCCTAGTGCCTGCTGAAACAATGCTCATGTCCTCAATAATGGGCAGAGGCTGGTGCTATGTCTAGGGCCCGAGGAAGCTGTCTTGAGTGCTTTCCATCATTAAAACCTATAGGAGTGCATTAGTGAAAACGGACACCATTACATTATCCTGAGGACTCACCAGGCTGCCGTGACTACTTTGAAGGCTCTTCCAGGCCATTTTTCATACCAAGCCTTCACCACAGCCCGACTGGCTAGCTGCAGATAATCCCATTAAAACACAGGACACCTAGACGCCCAGAATTGATTCCCAGCAATTAGCTGTATGTGTGGCGGAGATCCTCCGATGAGAGAGATTGGCTGAATCCATGTAAATGTGCCATGGCTGCTCAGAACACGTGGAGCCGGGAACTTGAAGAAGTGCGCTGATGTATGCATGGAACCAGCAATGAACTGGGGCCTAGTCCGCGTCCATGTTATAGCTTCATTATAGCATGGGAGAGTGATTATTTTGTCTCAGTAAATGGCTAATATTGTAATGTTATTAAAAGAACACTAGAAATATTTAAATCAAAAAGCAATTTATTTAGAAAGTGGCTTGTCTGGTGGCGATATCAAGCAGGCTAGGTTCTTATCCTACCTTTTGGAAATTTGGGTGTAAATACTAACCAGGCATATTTATGTGTTCATCATCAGAGGAACCTTGACAATTCTAGATCATCTAAAATCAAAAGCATGTAATGTAATATTGAGAAGACGGCTCCCTCCTCACTGTAGCTTTGAAAGGTGTTCCCTGAGCTTTCCACGACAAACTCTCAAGTGGTGAGGCCATGTCTGCTGCACAGAGGCCTCGAGGAAGACGAAGTAACTCCCCAGGGAGCATGTGTTGCCAGTTCTTATGTACCATGTATAACCATCAGGACTATTGATTATGAGTCATGAACCTTATTTGTAGTCCAGAAAAAGCTAAATATTCAACTCACATCTAGGTGAGACCCACAATTTGTCATTTTCCTAAAGACAACTATGTCTCCTTCTGGAGAAGGACATGAGGCGAAGCCTGCTTGCTTCCAAACACGCTCATGATGTGCTTGGTGACTGTCAACATCTCAGAGTACAGCCTTCTCCTTAACCTTGTAGCAATGATAATTTCATTTTCGAAAATCCATACCAGGATATCTCATTTTAAAATGGCTACGTCCAAATGCTGTATACTTAAATTTATCATCCTGGGCGCTGTGGATTACATTACAAGTTATTGATGTTTAGTAGCATATATTATTCAATTTTTCTTATTACTCAATAGGTATACTTTAAGGTAAATATGACTGGGATATATGAATAACAGATTGGCATGTATTATTCATGCAATATTTAATAGTTTGAACTTGACTTAAATATTGTTACACTGGTTAGTGTCTATACTTTCCACAAAATCCTATTAATATGAATCAATATGGCATATCATGTGATACTATTTTGGAAAAAATAGACAAAACTTGCACAGAGATACTTTAGTGAAATGTATTTGTTACACAAAATTGGGTATATGGATAAAATTAATCAAAGATCAGGTTTTCATATGTTTATTTTCTCAAGATATGGTGCAGCCTTGTAGAAAGCATTATGTTTACAACTACAAACTGCTAAAATAAAATAAAAACTGCATCGCTTCACCAAAATCTGACAGAATTATACATTACTGTAAAAACCTGAAATATAACATGATCAGAGAAAATGTTCTCCAGATTTAAAAAAGGGATTGCTGTCTTGAAGATTATTAGTCTAAAACTTAAGCCCACTGAACTCCATACAGAAGAAAATATTGAAAGAAAAATGTTTGAATTGCTAGAATTTGATTTTAAACCTAAAATTGAAAAGCTCTGGCTTTTGGTACTTGCAAAGCTGACTTTTCACCTCAAATGCATATCTGAAAAAATCACTTTCCTTCTAAAAGGGGAACACTAAAATCATAAAGAATTAACTGAGAACTAGAGGAAAAATAGAAACATGGTAATTTTAAGAGTCATTATAAGCTCTTGAATATCAGGAGTAGAAATTTTCACTGCATCACTCCACGAAAGATGGGCATTCATTCACCTTCCACTCTACTCTTGTCACTGGGAGACGAGGATCAGCATCAAGCTTCAGGAAATTCACAGCTAATAACAGCTTTGGCAGTGACCATGGCAACAGGTGTCCTGTCCTGCTCTGCTCTGTGTTAGACAAGGACTTACTACATAGCCCAGGCTGGCCTGAATCCTGCCTCAGCAACCCAAGTTTTGAGATTGCCACATCCCACAGTGATCTGATTTTAAATAAGCCACAATATAAACTGAAAACAGCCGTATTTATTGCGCATCTTCATTTCTTTGTTTCATTTGTTTAAATTTGTGAGCTTGTAGAAGAGCAGGCTGAGCATGGAGACCCCACTTTAAGGTGCTATTCCCCAAGTGTTTTAAGCAATAACTATTAATATAGTTTGATTCTCAACCATCTTCCAAAGGGTCGTGCGTTGAACCTTGACACCCAAGGTGACAGTGACTGGGAAATGGAGAACCCTTCAGAAGGCCCAGGGGGAGGTCTTCAGGTTATTACAGTGTACCCTTGATGTGGACAGTCAGACCCCTGCACCCTCCCCCCCTCTTCTAGCTGGCCATGGGTGGACAGGCGCTTGTCGACTGCATGCCCAATATAGGCTCTCACGCCAAGAGGCCAACCAGCCATGGGCAGAAACCTCCAAACCTAGGAGTGAACACCAACCTTTCCTCTTCTTCCCTTCAGTATCGGTTATTCTCCAGGGTAGCTCGCTGACCTAGAGTGACTGCTCCAGTTTCCTTCAGATTCTGCAGCTGCTCAGCCTCCGGAAGAGGCTTCCACCTGCTGTGCTCACAGCAGACCTCATCTCCTCCATATTCTCAGGCATCATAATTTATGATTTTTGTACAATGGCTATCCTGTAGATTTCATAATGTTTATTCTACACCCTTGATTGGAACTGAATGTAATTAATTTTTGGGGTGTTACTAGAGGCGTTTTGAGACCTACTTCCATTCCCACAGTAGGTTGTTATATCAGGCTTATTTCCTGCAGGAGTTCTCTTAAGGCTTCCTAGCAGATTAAAAGGACCTCTTTTATTAAGAACAATGAAGATTTAGCTTTGAAATTTAAAATCCCAAATAAGCCTTGGGTGCTTCTTTATGAGCAATCTCTGGCCACCACGTGAGTTTACATTTCACCACAGAGACATGATATGTGGTCAGAGCTTCTCAGGAGGCCGACAAGGAAGGCTCACTTGAGGGCAAGTGTTCAAGACCAGCACAGGCAAGATAGTAGAATGTGGGGAGGAGAAGGAGAAAGAGGGAGGAGGAGGAGGAGTGGAGGGAGAGGAAAAGGAGGAGTGACAGCTGGAGGGTCCACTTGCATTCCAATTGATGGCTTCTTCAAACTGCTTAGTGATTTTATGTTCGTTTTTCTGAAGTTGGAGATTTTCAGCTGTTTCAGAGAGGAGGCTTAATCACCTATAATTTAATCAGCAAAACCTCTTCCTATTTCTATAGCTTTCCCTCTCTTTAATCCTTTAGAGAAGGGGTCAAGTGTGTGTGTGTGTGTGTGTGTGTGTGTGTGTGTGTGTGTGTGTGTGTGTGTTGTGATGCTTTCTTTCAAAATGTGTATTGTTTAAAGTTTAAAGTGGCCTGTTCCAGAATCACTGTCTAGGAGAGAGGATTCACATTCAGGTTACAAATTCTTAAGGGCAAGAAGCAATTTGACTTTGTTATCAACTGAGATTTTAGGTGTAGCTGAGGGAGGGTATTTAACAGACACGCGAACAATACCTAGTTAGCAAATTAGCTAAACAGTCTATGTATTTTCTAGCTCTGTTCCTTTAAACCAATAAATTTCTGGTCTCTCTACCCCAAATTAAATACACAGATATATCTTACACAAATCTTCACTAGCTAAGATGCCCTGGGAAGAAGAACCTCGAACACTGATGTTTTCAATTGTCCTATTTGTGGAAGAATTTCTGTAGGTGTTCAATTAAAATTTCCACATGTCTGGAAGACAAAATAAGTGGATGTCTGCTTCCACCTTAAATGAAATCAAACTACTTTAGTTCAAAACACCTTGAAGCAAAGATGCGGCATTTACAGAGATTAATAAGAGGGGGAAGGGAAGATCGCCCCGGGGAGAAGACAGGGATTTGACTTTGAGCTGCCAAGACTAAGGCAACTTCAAGGCCTGCCAGGTCTCCATGGAGAGAGGCACACTGGCAGCTGGATTTCAAAGGGGAGCTGTGATCATCGTCTAGATGGAGCTCGGGAAAATCACCTGGAAGGGGAACCCAGGATGCACGGATGTTCAACCCACAGCCGTCCTGATATTTGAAACCAGAACAAAAAGAAGAAACAGAGAATGTAGGGAAGAAGCCAGGTGGTTGGGTGGATGAGGAGGATCAAGGGCAAATGAAACATGATTATTGAAAGAAGATATTGGAACTGTAATAATGCCCCAAAAGGGAAGAAGTAAGAGTGAATCACTAACTTCTGTTGCTGGGAAAAAAGTTCCCGTGCAGATGCAGCTGAAGGAAGGGATGGGTTCATTATCAGGCGTACAGTGTTGAGGGCAAGTTTATCATAGTAGAAAAGTGTGTCAGGAGCAGGAAGCTGGCTTTCACCGTCATATCACAGAGAGGAAGCAGAGAGGACAAGACGGCAAGCAGGGCTGGACTATAGACCTTCAAGGTTCATCCCTAGTGACATACTCCTTTGGGCAAAGCTCTATTTCCTAAAGGTTCCACAACCTTCCAGAACAACACCATCAACTGAAATTTAAGTATCAAACTCCTGAGTCTATGGGGAACATTATACATTGAAAGAACCACACCATTAGGAACTTCCCTGGAGTTCTTCCGCAGAGAGAGAGCAAATGGCTAACAGTTGAAGAGAGATCTCACCCAAAGGAAGCTTTTCTTAAAGATGGACAAATGTGTTTTCCTTGTTGAGAATGAGCCATGAGGAACATTTGAATAAATCTGGAGGAAGAGAAATAAACAAAACAGTGAGACCTTCCCCCTTGAGTAAAGAAGAAATCTCAGAATACAATCTTTTGCAGAAGTCTCTGCTTTAAAATCGAAGACTAGTTATTGCTGACAGTTCCTGAGGCTTTCTCAAGAGGTGTTCAGTGTGTGCTTCCTACAGATCCTAGGGAAGGCTCTCTGGAGAAACGTCGTGTTAATGTGCTAAAACTCTGCACAGAATCACTGCAAACAAAGCACTAAAATCCACTAGCAACCAATGTTTTCCTGAAGTCTGGCAGGTTGGTGACAGCTAGAGCCTAACAACCATGTGGCCCCCAAGGCCAGGCTGATGCTGGCCACTCTTCTCTTGTCAATGGCCACTTCCACATGCTGTCACTCAGGCTCAGGGTACTTTCATCATGTGGCTTCTGTAGTCCCCATTCAGCAAGTCACCTGCAGAGTAACTGCTCCCTCTTCTTCCATGGCCGAGTGTCTCATTTACAGTTCAGCATCCCTGACCTTAGGAAGGGGCCCTACTGTGACTGTCAGACCTCTCTGCAGAGGCAACCCCTCCCCCCGAGTGGGAGGTGTCTAGTTAGAGCTACAACCTAGATGCTACAACTGATTGGTCAAATATAAACCAATCAGCTGTCTCTCTGGCTCACCTGGGAAGAACTCAAATTCTCTTCCCTAGAGGAAGTGAGCCCTCTTCCCCCACATGGCAATGGAGTAGAAAGACTGCTGGATTTCTAGGCCTTAGGAAGGTAAGGCCTATCTCCCCACCAAAGGGTGGGGTGGGAGACAGGCTCCAGACTTTTTCTCTCATGAATCTCTCTTTCTCATAAAGGGAGCTTTCTGTTATATTTCCTTTGGCTGCTTATTTAGTTAAATAATATAAGTTCTGTTAAAACTCCCTGACTCGTGTTCTCCCCACACTGGTGGCTGGAGAACTCTGTAACTTTCCACATGGTGACTGGGAAATTTCCCCATCCAACTCCCCTTTTCCTAATTTACTAAATTAGAATAAATGTGTAATGAAAATTTAATTCTGTCCCTGTGTACAATTCTTTGGCACTAGAGGACATGAACTCGGAGTAGGAGGAGGGGGAAGGGAGGATTCCCAAACTGGATGCTTCTTCTAAACTTTCTCACAATCCCACATCCTGATCTGCACTTTGCAAATCTGAGGTCTGGAGACTCCTGATGAGGAGCCCCTGAACATGGAGAGCAGCTCCAATTCACTGGGCTCCATGGGGAAGGGCTCTTTCTCCTCTAGCACCCCACAAAATAGACAATCACCCCAACTGAAAGACTGGAACCTGAATACTAAATAAAGACACCCTAGGAGATACTGTATTACAACTCCTGGTGGTTTCCTTGAAATCCCCTTTTTGCTCTTACAGACTTTGAGACCTTATTCTCTCTTGCAAATGTGAACCACAGAGGACTGACCAGGGCTTCACCTTGTATAGTCTATCAATTTTTAATATTTTGCCAAATTCCACCCAGTCTTGTGGTACAGTTGTGTTTTATTTGTATTAATGGAAAGCTAAGTGTCAGAGGCACACTGCTTCCCTGGCCACCCAGGACATGAAACCATGCCCCACCCCCACCCTCGGGGCCATCACTCATGCCAGCGGCTGTGCATCTGACCCAACTGTGTCCTTGCTCTGAGAGCGTGGACTTGGATGTCCATTGCAGTTTATGTCACTTTTAACCCTTGGCAACATGAAACCCCAGCAGCCATTGTGTAACTCCAATTCTGCCCATCCTCCAGGACTTAGTGATGAGATGAGGACTCCCTGCAGGCTAATGTCCACACTCATTCATTTAGCAAACATTCAACCCTGCTGGGGGGTGGCCTGGATGCAGGGAGGGGAGAGAAGGAGATAGAGGTGAACATGCATAAGTCCCTGACCTCTAGCTTTCTATTACACATTTTCTAATACTGTTGCTGTTGTTTTAAGATAACCATGCCT